>JARWIR010000115.1:0-267759 GCA_029959085.1 Nemophila menziesii
TTCTTAAAAAACTATTCAAACAAGAGAATTTGACATGTCCGAAAAATATTCACTTAAACAAATCTACCACTCAAATCTACAACTCAAGATGGCCCAGAATGTATCCCGAACATCGACCCATCCCATCAAGTAGGGCCAACAAGCCCTAATCTCACAATCCTTAACATGTTGGCCCAATCGGCCTTCACTCCTTCTTCTTCTTCAATATAATCACTACACTTAACTATATAGCCATAGCTATTTGTTTTCTTAAACATGCCATTTTCGCTTTATATAGTCTATGCCAAGAAAAGCAACACACTTTACTATATGACAATTGACAACCATGGCGAATTAATCACAAATACGAGTAAGGTGTCGTCTCCAGGGCCCGATTCATCAAAATCTGCCTTGAAAGACTAGTAATTACCAATCTAAGCTTAGTTAACTGAGAAATTGCATAACTTATCAAAACGGTAAGATTCAAAATAAGTTATTAATTGCATAACTCTAGCCCCTGTTTCTTATATCTGAAGCTGAGTTAAACCCGTTGGTTGTAACGGATCTATTAGTAAGCTATTTCCAGTTTCGTATTTGCGCAACTGGTCCCTATATTATGTGAAACAGCCAGATATACTTGTGTTCCAAAGAGTAGAGAATAAACCCCTGTTATTTTCCATGAGGACTGATAGATTTGTGACATTATTATAAGACGGGTATATTTGCTACGTTTTGGATTACTATAGGAATACATTTTCTATTTCACATAATACATGGATCATTCATGCAATTAACCCTTCCTAAATGAAGCTGATTCAAAACCTGTTTTATAATGTCAAAGTCCGGTACTTTTAAAACTAATACAGTGATTTGTTATATAGAAACAGGGGGGATTTGCAATATAGCCTTAAATTGTGTTCTTACTGAATAAATTTGTTCTTTTATTTTTCTTTTTATCAGAGGTGAGAATTATTAAGTGTGCAAAACCCAAAGAAGAAAAAGAAGATGAATCAGCTTCCTTTTTTTTTGTTATATCAGATCAAGCTCAGGCTTTATATACCATAATTTAAAAAGGGTGATAAAGAGGTTAATAATCTATTAAAGACCTGTGAAGGAGATATAAACCGAAACAGTTGAACCATTTTCATTCTGTAATAAATCAAGTTCAAAATCTTTCTCAATTGAGATCAGTTAAGACAGATATAGAATGAACGAAAAGAGAATATCAGTTTGAAACAATAATATGTTATCCGAAACCGAGATGCTAATGAAAGCCTGTTTTTTCCTGGTTACAAAGTGAAGTTATAACTAAATCCATACCATTTTAAATAAGATTGAAGAAAGTAATGGGGAATGGTGTAGTTTAAGGGACACATTTTGTGTATAGTAGTAATGTACAAACTGAGTTTGTTGTAGATAATTTTTTCAAGGAAACATTATAATGCTTAAGATGGCAATTAAAACTACTCAATATCTATGAAAACTTGCTTAACAAAGATTGGGAATTTTAGTTTCAGTTATTTCTCATGCCAGAGAACAAATCTTAATTTATACAAAGGCATAGCAGAGAACCAAAAATAATTATCACAATCTAAAAAGAGAAGTGTAAATATAACAAAATAAACAAATGTATATTTTACAGACAAACAATAACTTCATTAAAAAAAGAAAGAAACACGCTGATAATGAACAAAACAAGAATTGTTGACCCGATCAAACATATGTAACCGCCACTGCACCACGATCATCATCTACGAATTCCTGTTAAGACAAACAAAGTTGTATTACAGTATTAGCAATTAAAGTAGGACATATGAAATAGTAAATACAAAATTTAGAATATGAAGCGACAACACACCTGGTTATTATTCTCTGTCATAAGAATCATTGTCTTCGCAAGATATTTTGAGTTGATGATGACCCAAATATTTCACATGCTGATCTTTAATAAGTCTGACTGAATTTTCAGCAGAAGGTTTGCACCATTTCACCACAATCATGCGTATGGAAGAAATGTATGCAAAATCTTGAGGGATCTCTACAATCTTCTTGCAACTGTACACGACCAAATCTTCAAGGCTGGGAAAGTGATTACGAGTCGCGTTCCAGTATTTCAGATCTTCCATGTATTTCAACTCTAAATATTTGAGTTCTGGGAACACCACGTCATCTTCCATATCCCATCTTTCACCTTCAAATGCATTGTCTTTTAACTTGAGAACTTCCAGTTTCTTTAGCATTGCAAGTTGTACCATTGCATTCCATGGCATTTGAAAGTCCATCAAACTAAGTTTCTTCAGATTGGAAGGGAAACTGAACTTACATGGATATTTACCTGCGCCCATGTAACCCACCTTGAGTGATATTAGTTTATTAAGAAAATCCAGCCTCGGGAACCGGTTGCATTTTGTATCATCATCCCATGAATCTAAAAATCTACACTTTAGTTTCAGAATGTTTGATAACCTTCTCAACATCTTCTCCATATTGTCTCCATAAGAAATAATGGGTTCCGAAAAGGTTTGTAGATTATCTAGAATAGAAGAGGAGTTCTCAAGTCTGTAGGGCTCCAAATCAAAAGAAGAACAAATACCTATATGAATGTGTTTCAGCTTTATCATATCCCATATACAATCTCCTACTTTTACAATTTCATCATTTGATTGTTCAAAATGAAAAGTTTCAAGGTTCCAAATATTGGATATGGATGGTGGAATAAATTTTACTGAGCTTCTGACGGCCAAGTATCTTAGCAGAACAAGAAGACCAACCTCTGTAAAAGAGTCATCTATGATCAGATCTTCAATATTCAATATCCTAAGAAACTTAAATTTGTTATAAATGAAAGAAATATCACATGAATGGTTCCTCTCCTCATATATAGGTGTAAAAAACAGTGATTGTAGAAATGGCCCAGAGGACATAACAAATTTATCCCATTTTGAAGCAATACAGAGACGGCGTTGGTAATATATTGTGGGTGAAGAAGAAGAATCCCTTTCAATCTGCAAGAAATTATCTTCCATGACTTTACTTTTGAGGAAGTGAATTACCGCATCATTATAAACCCAAACGGCCTTGCCAAGGTAATCTTCTTCAATAGGTCCGAGTAGGTTTCTTGAAATAAGATCGGCTAAATAATCCTCTCCTGTCTTCTCTAAGCTCTGGGATGCCGTATGTTTTACGAATCCCTCCGCTATCCACAATCTTATCACTTTTAATACTAAAGCACCTTTTCTAGATAAAAATGCTCCCATGTAGAAAAAACATGATCTTAAATGATCCGGTAAATACATACAAGTCAAATCTAGTATGCGATGTACCTGTGAACCTTTTAGGCCATATACGCGCGACCCTAAAGTTTGTGCTACTTCTTCCCACTGGTTCACTGTTTTCCGAATGGTCCGAAGAAGAGCAACTACAAAAGTCTTTGATTCTGGTTTACATCTTTTAGCAATTTTCATTCCGACTTCTAACAGTTCCTCAGGGCAGCTTACTATTTGAAAGAATGAATCCCAGATTTGTGGAGATTGCTGTTCCCCTATGCTCTTACATTTAGCTGGCAAAGCAAAATCCTCCTCTCTAGTAATTAATATGATTCTACTTCCATTGTGAGAATCTGGGAACCATCTTTGTATTATATGCCAAATACGTAAAAGATAATCAGTATAAATCACAACAAGGAATCTCTTTCCCTTGAGACATTCAAACAGTAGTTTAGTTAATTCTTCATTATTCTTGGAATGAATTTCATCTGAAAGATCAACCAGGTCCTCTAAAAACTCCAATAATGCCTCTGCTATATCATTATGAGTACAACACCATCTACGAGAACAATATGCACGAGACTCAAAGTGACTGATGATAGAAGGAGAATTGTACAATTCTTTAACCAATGCTTCCTTGCCTATTCCTCTCGGACCAACAACCGAGATAATGTTGAGTGGCTCATCTCCTCCAAGAAGCATATCTTTTATCATTGTTTTCTTTCCCTTGAGATCTTCCTCCAAATCTTCCCTTGTCCTTCTTTCTTGCTCTATTTTGAGAAAATCTAAAAAGATATCATTAAGCCAACAGATACAGCGCCACGAAGTAAGATCTCCAACTAGAAACAAATCAAGGGCATACTCCACATCATATGCCAATTTTGTAATTGTTTCAATGGTCTTCTTTAAAAATAATGGTGGGTTGCTAGAGATTTCTATGAGGTCAGAATACCAGAAACAAAGCTCACTTTGCACCCTCTGAATGAATGAGTTGAAAGGTATAGTTGAACTACCATACGTGTCTTTCAACAACTCCTGAAGATCCTCCAAAAGATGGTTAATGAAGACGAATGGACTTGTTTTTGGATAGGTAAGTATAACTGGCCTCTCCACTCTAAAACGTTGGAAACGATGGAAAGTAGGCGTTCTATTGAGCTCACAAAAAAAATTGCATAGCTGCGAACAAAGTTGAAGGGCCATGTATTCATTCATTTTATTGAGATCAAATGAGTAGAAAAACGATCCTACATTCCTGACAACACATCTAGCTACTTGTAAATCACCACCTTCAACCAATTCTTTTGGAGGAGGATCTATGAGGATTGATTTTATGATTACAGCATCCGTTATAATATCTTCTATCATTTTTGGAGGCACAACAGGGGAATTGATAAGAAATTCAAGGAGAGCATCAAAAGCAGAAAAATCAATCTCAGTACTCTCCGCAACACTCTCATCAAAAATACTGTTAAGTGCCAATAAAGGATGCACATATGGGGGTTTTTCAAGGGTATCAAAGAAATCATCAGTATCAAAATTTGTATCAATCTGCATAATTCTTTGATTTTTTTTCGCTTAGAATTTTAGTGTGGGGGAGAAGTAAATTAAGATGTAAGAAGCTGGAAGAGGAAAAGGTAACGAAAACAAAATGAGTGGCTAGTATGAAAACCTTATCAAATATCTTATCTATCGCCATTCTCCAATGACATGTCAAAGTCAATTTCCTACTCTTTTTTTTTTAATCAAAATTGCATTCATTTTTTTTTTTTTTTGGATAAGTTAAGTTGCATTGATAAAAACCTCCAAAGAAAAAAAAAATACAAAATTCACCCTATTCCTATAAAAACAAGAATTTAGCTAAATTAGGATTAAAATGAATACCAATTTGTTAAACAAAATATATTACATAAGTTTTTATACTAATCAATTTTAATCAAACTATTATATAATCATCTATCTCATTAAAGACTCATTGAATAACGTTGTTGCAATCATTTTCTACCGCGATATTCCTTTCAAGTAATATTTCACCATTTAACACGAAAAGACGACTCAACTCATATGACCTCGGTTTATTTACCACTGCAAGTACAAGGTTGTTGCGTTTATTTTCGGAGAAGCTGATGATATACCCAAGACTTCTGTGTTTATGATTACTCTCTTAATATGTAATTGCAATCAACACTAGTAGTAGTAGAAAAGCTCTGTGTAGTGCTTATGGATGAATTTTTGTTAATAGTTGTTTTAAATCAACAAGATAAAATCTTGCTTCTTTTTTATACTATCAGATTCTTGATGTTTTGAAAAACTTGAAATCAAACTCCAAAACTCAGGGGAACATGATTTAATGTTTCTTAATATGTCCAAAAAATGAAAGTATAATTGATCAGATTGTATCTGAAATGACAAACAATTTACATGAAAGTAGTGAACAAAGTAGTAGCTACATTTTTCCTTCATATAAATTACACACAATATACATCAACTTTGTGCATAGTAAGTTTGTATTTGCTTTAGCTTTTACTATCTCCTCCGAGTAAAAATAAAATAGTAGTTATCAAGTCGATAGCTTCTTTCGCAATCTAGAGATTCTTAAATCTACACCCCCAAAGCCATCAACTGTAGCCATTGTTGAAGGAAACTCCGCTCTAGCTGTCACACTTTTTATGTACAAAAAATAAAGATTAAATCACAAAGCAACAATATACATATTTTTTATTATTTTATTAATTAATTAACTAGTACCTGCTTCGAAGAACAATACAAGGCATGCCAACTCGCTCAGCTCCAATAACTCCAAGTTGAGTTCCTGCAATTTTGGAACGGACACATCTGCATATTCTGCTCCTGCTCTTAATGCAGCCACTACAGATTGTAGCCTACACATTATTTAAATAAATCACCATTTACCATATTTTTTTAAAGAAAAAAATTAATTGTAAAATTAAAAACTACCTTTCAGTTGGTGTATTATTAAGTTCAACTTTTAACGCTAACATAGCAGCAACCTCTTCTGCAATACTTTGTTTTCTAGAAGACGCTGATTAATCCATAATTTACACACTCAGATATTGAAATAAACTAAACTGTACAATATTTATTTATTTTTTATTTATTACCTGCTTCTACTAATTCCTTAGCTAATTGCTCTTCTAGAGAAACTCGTGTATTATATACAAGTTGTCAATAAAAACTATTTTTAATCTCCTCTTCTCCAACAATTTTTATTTTTGATATTCTCGCATTTACCAGTTTATCAACAATTGATCGAGCTAATTTTTCCCCATGTTTACTGTAAGATGTTAATATGACCACGGGTACACCTTCTTCCTCTGCATGAAACTACAAATAAAAAATAAGTAAATTCAACTTAATTAAATGTGTAAAACATCATCACAATTAATCACACAAATACAAAATCTATACAAAACTCTTTTGTTATATATTTGCCTTTAATACAAAAATCTATATTCAGATATCTTCATGGTCTTTCTTATATATTTGGCTTCTAATACAAAATCAATTCAAATCTCTTTTGTTTTAATGAATTATCTAATCATAGTAATATTCTCAGATGGATTGTTACAATTTATGAAAAGGCCGAGTATAACTACTACATGAATCCATAACAAATTGCATAAAAATGTTAACAATGTACTTTAATCTCAATTTTTTAAGTTTTAAATAACACCTTAATCATACTAAGCAGGGAAGCTTTTAGCTATACAAATCATCTTAATGATCGAAAATACTAATTAAGGATCACTAACTAAATATCTTTGTGTGGTCCTATCAATGACCGAAGCTTCTCAGCTAATCTTAGTTAAAAGTTATCATCTTCAACCTTAGAATCTAAATTCAAAGCCGCTACTCTGCAAAAGTAGACACCATTAACCAAATAAAGTAGAATTTTCAAATGATAGTACATACCTTTTAAGTATCTTTGCCAGCTTTACAACACATTCTGAATTCTCATTCATTAACATGAATATACTCTCATAATATGTTCCTCTTAAATGATTCAACTTCAAGGAGATGTTTCATATTATCGAACAGTTTCATATTACTTGTAGGTTTGTAGATCATATGATCAATAACCCTAAGGAAGAGAGTTATTGCGCATCAACTCATCTAAAATTGTTCCATAAAATGAAACATCTCCTTGAAGTTGCATTGTGTTAAGACTTTTAAGAGCCCTTATAATGATGTTACAAGCTACAGTATCATTAGAGAACCCACCCCAGAACAAAGCTTATCACTGAGAGGAAAAACCCATTAGTTAACCGGAAAACAAAGTAAAGTGTATAGACAAATGAAACAAAATATGTAACCTAGTGAGATTAATAAGAAAATCTATAGTCTTCTCCAAATCATTGTTTTAATAAAAATCATTTCCTTGTAAAGTCATGAGAGCATCTTATCCCATTGAAAGATAAGATACCTCTTGTAATCTTTGAGCTGATCAGTATCCTGAAAACACCCCTGTTTTGATAGCTAAGGTAAACTTAATGTTTGATAAGATATACAAAAAAAATTGACAAACTGCAGAGAATACTTGATCTTCAGCGACAGAATGAGGAACAGGAGTATTAGATACAATCCGGACAAGATTCTGTTCTACCTTTGGAATTCCTTGGCCAGTCCATTCATTACTCTATGAAAGGTTCCTATGAAGAGTATAACTGAATCTTTTATGGGGGATTTTTCGCATAACCTCCAACTCAAATCAACCCAGTAATCTATTTCTGCAAATTATACCAAATTTACCTTTCAAGACATTTATTTCTCATAGGATAAGGAGTTAAACCTGTATGTAGAATATCTAGTTCTTCTTTTTTTTCAAATTTCAATAATTCCCATTGCAGCGGCCTGAGAATCAAAATTAAACCATTATAAAACCAAATTGATCACTCCAACCACGGCAAACTATGGCACCCACAAAACTTACACGCCATCCCCTTCCCATGTACTTAAATCACTTCTCATATACGGTCAATAAATGCCATTGTAGGATTTGTATAAAAATATAGTAAACCTTTATACTTAAGTTAGATAATTTTTAAAAATTGTAAAAGTGATGAGATTAGGTTAAAATTAATTCAATTTTTTACCGTAATTTAGATTCTTCGACAAGTCAGGTTGATGATGGTGGAGAATAGTCCACGAGTGGCGGCTGCTGGTTTTTCTTGTGCAGAACCAGCAGCTGCGCAGGCCGTTCAGCTTTGCGAGGAACAAGAGACGAGGGAGGTAGCAGAGGAATCAATCTGCTGTGGAGAGCAAACTTCGGTGGTGGACTAGAATGCTATCACAAAAGGAAGCGATCAATGGGATTGAACAAAGTTGCATTTTACGCGGCAATGATTTGGCATATCTGGATTGACAGAAACGCCGCAAAGACAAAAACGGCTAGTGAATTAAGCGCAATCATCCGTAATACAGCGAGTGATTACAGATTTATGTACTTTCCTTACCTGGACCACATTTTGCTGTGCATTGTAACAGATTAATCGTGAACTTGTTTTTTTTTTTCTTTTCTTTTTTTTTTTTTGCTGTTAACTTTCTATTGATTTTTCTGAATTTTCAAAGATCTTCTAGATCTGATTTAGAGAGATCGAATGAGTGTATATGGATCGGTGAAAGGGACCCCACAAAAATGATCGAGTCACGCGTTACATAAGTACTCAACCGAGAAAAGGGTAAATACGTAATCTTGTAAGGCTAGAATTAAACTAGGAAATAAATAATAAATTCTCGCGTTTTCGATTATTAAAACGGCAAAATATCATGAATCTTTTATATTGTAAAAATTATTATAAAAGATAGAAGAAGAAAAATACTTTTTCATAGAATATGATTTAAGTGGTACCTTAAGAAAGCAAGGTACTTTGATTTTCGATCACTAAATAAATTATCCACTGCATCTTTAAGATCTAAAAGCTCAAAACATATCTTTCTGATTCCCTGTATTAATAACCAAAACCTTATTCGTCAAGTATAAAAGGATCTATAAGGTATTCAAATTCAGATTAAGAACTGTTTCAAGTGTACAATGCATAATATGTATAAGAAGCATGAAAGTTAACTTGATAATACAACTGATTATACGTAGGTATGCAAATTGGCAAGAACAGAGTAAATGTAGGGGGACAAATTTGATATCATTTGAAACATAGAGGTATATTTGGCTATATCACATAACATAAGGACCAATTGTGCAATCCATGGCTAAATGAGATCCCAATTACCCTATATATTGAGTACTATAAAGAATTTAGCCCTTTTAACTTTTTAGCCCCCAATTTTAGCTCGGTAGAGTAATACTTTCTAATCCACACTTGGGGCGATTTTCACTATACTAAATTGTTTGATTTAAAGAGCCCATATATGGAAAAATGCAGATTCTCTCATCAACATAGTAAACATCAAATCAAAGAAAACCCAATATGAATTTGAAGAAAGAAAAATAAAACAACACCAAATACAGTAAACGTGAGCTATAATTATCAGTTTTTAAGCGAGACCCGATGGATTCTAAACTAAAAATGTGGTATTTGCATAAGTTCAGATGGAAATTGAATGAAATTAATGTACCTTTTCGGTGTTGGATTGATAAATGGTATCAATCTTTGACTGGGGAATGACAGTTTCAATTGAGGGGAAATCCTCTTCTTCTTCAGAGCTTTCAATTCTCATTGTGTGTGAGTGTGTGTGTTGCAGCAGAGATCAAAAGGAGAAGAGAGTGAGGGGTTTTTCTGTAGGAGTCTTTTTTAAAGATATACCAATTTTCAAAAATATTTGTAATAATATACTAAGTTAAAAACTATTTGCAAAACTATACCAATTCGGCAACTGAGTTGCCGAATCTAGGTTTTTTTTTTTTTTTTTTTTTGATAATGTATATCTCATCTAATATAGGGAATAGGTTTAAAAAAATTAAAAGAAAAACTTATCGGCAACCATATATTGAAAAATAGTTTTATTTTTTATTTTCTTAATTAATATATATTTATTAATTGAATGGTTTGAAATAAAAAAATTAAATAAATTTAAATAAAAGAAACGTATATAAGATATAATAGATAACCATATTTTGTGGAACTAAATTATTTTTAATTAAATTTTTAAATATTTCAAACTCTTATGGAGTCATTAAAAAAAAACTCTTTTTTATAACAATTATTTCTAAATTAATTAAAATTATATATAACATATTAGTGTATTAAAAATAATTTTTTTTAATTCTCTATATATTTTAGATAGACATGTAAAGAATTAAAAAAAAAAAATTTGATACACTAATATATTATATATAATTTTAATTAATTTAGAAATAATTATAAATATTTATAACATATCAAAAGAGATTTTTTTTAATGACTCCGTAAAAAAGTTTGAAATAATTTAAAAATTTAATTAAAAATAATTAAGTTCCACAAAATATGGTTATTTTGTTATATATTATACACGTTTTTTGATTAATAGATATGTATTAATTAAGAAAATAAAAAATAAAACTATTTTTCAAAATATATGGTTGCGGATAAGTTTTTTTAAATTTTTTAAACTTATTCCCTATATTATATGAGATATACATTATCCAAAAAAAAAAAAAAAAAACTAGATTCGGCAACTCAGTTACCGAATTGGTATAGTTTTACAAATACTTTTTAACTTAGTATATTATTACAAATACTTTTAAAAATTAGTATATTCTTAAAAAAAACTCTTTTCTGTAGACTAAAAGGCGTGTATGTGTGCGCACAACAAAGACAAATACCCGATTGATAAGGAGAGTTGCTTATGTTGTGAGAGTGTATAAGCTCTTGTGTTATAATCAATAATTCGAGAGAGAAAATAAAATTAAAAATTAAAATAGTATATCATATCCCAAATATTTATAGTGAATATAATTATATCTTTTAATATCCAAAAGAAAAAAATATTATATGTCTTTCGAATTTGTTTCTTAGGTAATTGTTCGATTCATAATACTTACTAATATCGATATTTTTAATGTTAATTCAATATTTTCGTCCAAAAACAAAATGTTAATGTAATATTGAGATTAAATATGTATTTTTAGTCATAACAGTTGTTTGATGCGCCAGTCGTGAGTTACTCGGGAGGCGAACAGGCAACAGGTAGCCTGGTAGTGGAACAAAAATTTGGCGGCAACAAAATTATTCAATGGTTTAAACTTGAATGTTTTTCGCGGCATTAATAGGCGTGATTTGCAAGGATAGGAATGAGTATTATTTAACCATGGCATTTCCATATGGTGAGGGTATTAATTAAAAAAGCGAAATGGATAGTGTCAGATTATCTAAAACTTGGAGAGCACAATCGAGTAAGGTAATAAAGAATATGGATCAGATGGTGCAAACCAAACTGTTGTCTTAAGCTTAATACGTAGGGGACTTGTATCGAGAATCAAGGCAACGGAGGAGCGGGAAGGTTATTGGGGGATAGCGAGGGAAATGGATAAAATGTTTCTTTATGAGCTTGAGGTGTTCCTTAACGGTGACCGCAAAGCTCGCAGCATTGTATGAGAGACTGATTATGGCAGTGGAGATAGAGGTGAAATTTTTTGAGGTGGAAGTAGTCTCAGAAGAGGCTATACGAGCGTTACAGCAGGTTGAGAGGGGAAGAGGACCAGGGGCGTATTAGATAGACGAGATACGGATGATTATGGGAAAGAATGTTTCCTTCGTGATCAAAGGAATATATAGGAAGGCTAACGCTTGCATCGATTGGCTTGCACGTTTTGGTCTAAGGCTGACTAATGTTTATTCAATCTACATTGACCCACCATAAAATGTAGACTAATGTCTATTCCATCTCTCTATCACATGTTAATTTTATGGTAGACGTCTCCAGAGTTCAATTAATGGAACTTCTTAAAGCAACTCTGGATCATCGTCGGGATAACACCTCAACTTCTCTTAACTATAATGATCCAATTTCTCTTAACATCTCTTATGATGCCTCATTTACATTTCATTTGGAACCTATCAGTGTTGCGATGGTTGGTCTGACTAGCATGTGAACCCTTTTTTTATGAATGCAAAACCATTTAGTGTTGTTCTAATGTGGAAGTTGAAGTGGTGATTGTGGCTTATCAAGTGGCTTATCAAGTGGCTGACAAACACATAATTATGGATGTTTCTATCTTTATGAATTGTCTTATTATTGTTCAAGGTCTTCACTCTACATCAAACACTAGATGGAAGATTCGTCCGCTCATGATAAAGATAAAAAATATTATTAATAAAAAAACTAATCTTAGGTGTCGTTTGATTTTTTTAAGTGATAAGTACTGAATGCTGAATAATAGTTGAATCTGTTAAGAGGCAGAGTCTGAATGAATCGGTCTTGGTTTGATATCTTAATGAAACAGACAAGTTAATAGCTATTCAGATCTAAATTGGTCATAAAAAACAAACAGTCTTATTAATCTAGCGTCTTAATGAACCAGATTAAGATCCCATTAAGTGTAAACAAACACCCCCTTAAACTTCGTCATGTTCCTATAATTAGGAATGAAATGATCGAGATGTGCTAGATGGAATATTCTCCTCGAGCATGATTAGTTTTTTATTAGTTTTTTCGAGAAAATACTAAATAAAGTGGTATCAATTTATTTATTTTTGTTCCAAACGCTTATATTAAAAAACCATAAAACATTACAAACTAAGAGTTAGCCTATCCCCGTAGGGGACGAATCAAGGCCTAACAAATGTGCTAAAGTAGTAGGGAAAGGGCTTGCACAAAAGTCATGAGACTCACCAAAGGGTAAATTTTTGCAAGCCCAATCCGCTATCAAATTTCCATCTCTCTTAACAAACGAGAAGGATGGATTACAAAATTCGGAAATGTAGTAAATACTCTTAATTACATTTTGAATACAAGGAGAACTAAAACCAAAATTGCTAACTAAGGGTCCTATAACTAAAAGGCAGTCGCTTTCCACAATGCAATGAAAGTTATGGAGCTCCTTTGCCCATAGACACGCTTTGAGGACACCTAAACCTTCAGCTTCTAGGACACTGTCAGCATTAATTCTCCAAGCTTCACACTTTAAAACTCGTCCTTTATTATCCCTGGCAACCAAACACGAAATAATAGATCTCATTTTAGTAAAGGAGGCATCACAGTTAATTTTAATAGAGTTATTAGAGGGTGGGATCCATTTACTAACTTGTTTATTTGTTAAGGATCTTCGGTTCCTTAATTACATTATTATCCAAAGTTGGATTTTTGTTACCCTTCAGTTTAGATTTTACATCATTAGGGTTTTTTGTATATTCCTTTCTTCCACCTTGATATCATCTTTCAATTTTGCAATCAAGTCCCTCCCAAAGGTGGAACTATCATTTTTGTCCAAAATTGCGAGATATTCAACCCAACACAGTTCAGCTTTCCTCACAGTATTTAGTGGATCAATTTGTGTATAATTAAATAAATTAGCATTTCTATCCTTCCAAATGTGCCACGCAAGTATACATATCTTCTCAAAGGTATAATCATTTTTCATATTTAGATTAACACTCTCATTAATAAAATTAGCCATCCATACATCCAATTTCTTGGAGTGGTTGCTAATTCTTAAAGAGAGTGGGGATGCCAACCACGTGGCACGCGTCCAATCACAGTCAAAGAGCATGTGTTCCACACTTTCAGTTTCCTTATAACAGATTTGACAAACCTTAGATTCTTTACATTTTTTTAAGTAAAGGTTTTCCGAGGTAGGGAGGATGTTTTTTATAGCCTTCCAGATAAAGTTTTTCACCTTAGGTGGGGTTTTCATATTCCATATTTTCTTCCAAACAATTGGATTTGTAACATGGGAAGTTGAAGGCTTAGCCTTCCTTTTTCTATTTTCTATTTCAATTTTCTTGTTTTTCATATGTTGGTAACCTCTTTTAACCATATCTAGGCCATCAGGACTAAGGGTCCAGTAAATCACATCAGGCATCATAGTAAGGGGAATAAATGTTTTTAAAATTTTTTCATATTCATTTTTTTGGAAGTTACTTTTGAGTTTTCCTATGTTCCATTTTCTTTCTCCTGGGACAAGTAGATCAGAGACTTTTTCCAGTTTTATATCAATAGGTTTCACAATATCATCATTATTAGGTATCCAGTGGTCTATTTAGGGGTTAATGTCCTGCCCATTACCAATTTTCCATTTTAAATGGTTCTTAATAGCATCTCTACCTGTAATAAGGCTTTTCCAGCCCCAAGAGGCTTTATTGCCTAAATTGGCATGTAAAAAGGTTTTATTAGGGAAGTATTTTCCTTGTAATATTTTATATAAAAGGGAATCTTTATTATTAAGTAGGTTCCAAGCTTGTTTCGCGAGTAAAGCTTCATTCATGATATTTATATCTCTGAAGCCCAAGCCACCAGTAAATTTATTATGGGTTACATTTGACCAATTGGTCCAATGTATACCCTTTTTATCCTTAGAACCCCACCAAAACTTAGCTATTTTCATGGAAATAGTATCACATATTTTTTTTTGGGAGTAGAAAGGAAGACATGAAGTAATTAGGGATGCTTTGAAGCACCGATTTAATAAGTATCTCCTTTCCAGCATCTGAAAGAAATAAATTTTTCCAGTTGATTGTTTTTTTAATAGCTTTTTCCACCAATGAATTTAATTCCCTAACTTTAGATCTACCCCATTCCGTGGGTAAACCTAGATAGATGCCAAGGTTATTAGTGATTTTCATATTTATTTTCGAGGAGAAAATGTGTTGAATAAAAAGTGGGGTATTGTTACTAAACTTAACCCCACATTTATTCAAGTTTAAGGTTAACCCAGAAGCATACCCAAACTTATTAATAACATCATTAAATCCCTCAGCATCTTTATTATTTGCTTTCAAAAAGAACACACTATCATCAGCAAAAAGCAAGTGAGTCAAGGATGGTCCATTTCTCGAGATTTGGATTCCCTCGAGAAGGTTATTATCCATTTTGTTTTTAATAAGATCATTTAGAGATTGAGTGACAAGGCAGAATATGAGAGGGGATAAGGGATCCCCTTGTCTAAGTCCTCTTTGGGGTTTATTCAATTTATTAGGTTGTCCATTTATAAGGATGGAATATGAAACTGTAGAGATACAGTTCATGATCCTCATGATCCACTTGGAATCAAATCCAAGTTTTTTCATGAGAAGTGAAAGAAAATACCACTCAACATATTCATAGGCTTTTTGTAAATCTGCTTTAATAATCATACTGTAATTTTTTGATTTTCTTTTTTCTTTAATATAGGTACAGACCTCATGAGTAATGTAGGTATTCTCTTGAATACTTCTGCCTGGTATGAAGGCAGATTGGTTATTATCCACTATAGAACTCATAAGGGGCTGTAGCCTATTGACAAGTAGTCTCGCAATAATTTTATAGATGAAGTTAGAGACACTAATGGGTCTATAGTGCTTTATAGTACCAGGCTTATCAACTTTAGGGATAAGAGAAATAAAGGTAAAATTTAGTTCCTCAAAGCTCGCATTATTATACCAAAAGTTATTGATAATCTTAATAACATCCAATTTAATAATTTCCCAATAATTCTTATAAAAGAAACCGGGGTAGCCATCTGGGCCTGGAGCCTTGAAGGCTCCTAGCTCAGAGACTGCCATCTCAATCTCTTTAAGAAGAATAGGTTTGAGAAGGATTTCATTCATAGTCCTTGTAACTTTAGGTTGTATTATATCAAGAATAGAGGTAAAATCTCTAGGGCCCACAGTGTTATAAATATTATTAAAATAGTTCATAATATTATGGTAGATATTTTGTTAAAGTATCTTCTTTCTTTAGTAGTAGCATGGAAATAGGGTGTATTTTTATCTCCTTTCTTTAACCAGTTAACTCTAGACCTAGCAGCCCAAAACTTTTCTTCTATAGTCCAAAGTTTTTCAATTTCCTTTGTAATATAGTTATACTCATCTTTATCAGTATCTAGTGTGTTATTACTATTAATAATATTTCTTAGTCTATCAATATAATGATCTATTTTCTTTCTAGTATTTTTAAATTTTCTTTTGCTCCAAACTGTAAGAATTCTCCTACACATTTTCAGTTTAGTAATCAAGTTACCTTTAGTAATAGTACTAATATTGTTTCTGGAATTCCAGATATTTTCAATAATTTCTAGACATTCTTTTTCCTCAGACCAAAAGTTTTCAAAGTAAAATCTCTTGTATTTTTTATCACTTTCATCATCAAAGTAGAGAATAAGAGGACTATGGTCAGAGCCTATAGCAGGTAAGGCATTAACCCAAGCGTTGGGGAAAAGGTCAGACCACGGTTTATTCATCAAATTTCTATCAAGCAACATTTTTATCAGATGGTCTTTATCCCTTCTATTGGACCATGTATAGGCACAGCCCTTATTGTTCAATTGTAAAAGTTCTAACTTTTTTATAAAATTATTGAACTTTTTCATATTCTTTTTAATAGCATAATTACCACCGAATTTCTCACTACTAAATCTGATAAGGTTAAAGTCACCTATAAGATTCCAAGGTAGGTTATTATTAGGCATACAGAGTTCAATATTTCTTAAGCAAGCATCTTTATTGGCATCTAAAGGTGCCCCATAAATAAATGTGGATATGAATTTAGTACCATCAGCTTTAGTAAGTTCACAATTTATAAGATTTTCATTTTTACTAAGAATTTTAATAAGGTCTTTACTCTTCGCAAAGATAGCCAAACCCCCACTAAGGCCCACAGGTTCAACAGTTGTAATGAGGGACATACGTAATGGTTTTTCAAGTTTCTTAAGAACAGAGAATACATTTTTAGTTTCCGAAAGAAAGATTACCTCCGGGTGATATCTTGTAGAGATATCAAGAAGGGACTGTACCGTCAGGGGTGTGCCAATCCCCTGAACGTTCCAGCTTAGATGTATCATTGAGTGAGATGGGATTGAAACAGGTCAATCCCGCAAACCTCCCCTTCTTCGGGTACTTGTTCTGAATAGTCTCCCACTGCATCATAGTTTGACTTATCCTCAGTTGTATCAGCATTAGTTTGAATCATAAGAGGGATAGGCTCCTCTTCATCTTGTGGTTGAAGTTGTTCCACAGCTTCTTGAACAATTAACTCATTCCTGAAAGTTGGATCAGGAATCTTTGATCTGGTTTTCCATAGCTTATCATTTCTTCTTTTATTTTTACTAATATTCTGCTCCAACAGACGTTTAACCCTATGCCGATTGAAGTTACTTGATTGACCCATAACTTCATCGGTAGGGAGATCTTCAGATATGAAGAGATTTTCAACATTTTGGTTGGTAGCCTTATTAACTGTGGTAGTTGTTGTTGTGGACTTAATAGTTGGTAGAGGGGTATGTAGTGGTTTGGTATTAGGTGGTGTTTGAGCGTGGTTGAGATTTGAGGTTATCGGTTGAATAGGTGAAGAAGACGATAGGTTAGGGTTTTCGAGAACTGGGGATGTTGAGACGAAATGGTTTGGGATAATATTTGTGTTTGGTGTTTTGGACAGATTGGGTGAGATATCTGGTTGGTTTGGGCTAATGTTCGGATATGGGGTTGGGTTACTTTGAATTGGGTTACTTAATAGTTGGGCTGGGGTTTGGGTGAGCGAATTTTTTATTAAGGATGATGGGCCTCCCTGACTTGGGCTGGGGAAAGACCCAAAAGCTATATCTTCAATGCGGGCTGGCGAATTAGTTAATTTAGACATCAACGAATGGGCCAGGCCCGATAACTCTTTTTCTTTTTCAGAATAAATAATTTTTCCTTTTTTTATTTCTTCACGCCTTGCATCCTCTTTCTTCTTCGTACCGATTTTGTCTTCTTCCGTACCACCAATAGTACTGGTGTCCATACGCTCACCAAAAACAAACAATTTCGTGGGATTTTTGTTTGTTTCTGGTACCAAAAGGATAGTGGAGGGTACTATTTTTCCAAGATTTGAAATATTCTCAGAAATACCCTTCTTCACCATAGGTGAGTTGAAATTTTCCGAGTTTGCTGGTCCAACTCGGTTTGAAATTTTGCTTACCTCCATTGATGAACTTACCAGTAAGAGAAGCATTTTTTTTCCTTAAGTAATACCGTTGATTTCGATGGTCCCCTAGTTGAGATTTTTACCCAATTTCCAATTTTGGGTTTAACAGATGGGTTGTGACATTTCGAACCAACCTCAGGATCAAATAAGCCGCAGTTGTAACACACCTGACCAATATTTTCATACTTGAATTCAATCCAATGTTTAGTACGCTCATCTTCGAAGAAATTGATACCCGCAATAATGGGATTATCTAAATTCCAATCGACTTGAACTTTCGAAATGGAATTCTCATCTATGAATTCCGTTTCAGGTAAGAGTATTTGGTGAACTTCTCCAAAGTTACTCATAATTTTCTTCATACAGTTATCAGTAAGCAAACAGATTGGTGCTCCTTTGAGTTGAATCCATAACGTAGTGTTGTTTACCTCTTTCTTTGTTTTTTCATAATTGTTGATAGCAAAATGTTTACCCATTATTGTCCAGGGTCTTTGATTCCAAACCGTAAGTTGATCTTTCTCATTTTTAAATTTGATCATTACTGTGTTAGTGGCTACCTTCTCGGTTTCAACCTCTTCCAAGAGGTTCCAGTACTTGTTTATATGGTTCTTAATGAACACATGATTTGTGTGCTCTTGAACCATTAGCCTAGCCATAAGCTTGAATTCATGAATGGTTTTGTATTTAGTATTCGTTTCCGGTGAGATAACAAATTTGTTGTTCCCGGCCAGTGGATGATTAGTAGAATAGAAATTCATCTTAGCAGCGGCGCGAGGAAGAAGAAGAGAGGGTGTAAAGGAGAGGAGGAGGAATTTGGGTAAGAAAAATAGGTTTCCAAGCTATGAATTTGATAAGAAAGCTCAGATAAAACCTTATTAGGGATTTA
The DNA here is from genome assembly GCA_029959085.1 of Nemophila menziesii. Classification (NCBI taxonomy): domain Eukaryota; kingdom Viridiplantae; phylum Streptophyta; class Magnoliopsida; order Boraginales; family Hydrophyllaceae; genus Nemophila; species Nemophila menziesii. The sequence goes on from JARWIR010000115.1 coordinate 19,183, forward strand.
GATGGTGGTTTTTGAGATGGTGGTGAAAATTTTTGTGGTGGTGGCGGTGGAGGTGTTGGTTTTGGTTTTGGAGAGAGAAGAGAGCATTTGAACATAGATGTATGTGACTTATTGGAAGTTTACTTAAGTGGTATCAATTGAATTGTTGTAGGTTCTTTCTATTCTATTTAAGTATTTATATATATATTTTGTTTTTGAATAAATAAAATAAAAATACAAGAGATAAATGAAATATGTAATTTTGTGAGGATAAGGAAATAAAAATATCAGGACCAAATAAAGTATGTTGGGCTAGAAAGACGATGTAGTCAGCGAGCCCGATTTATATTTGAACCAAGCCCACCACACAGATATGAAAGTGAATAATTTTGGCGCTATAGCTCAGATCCATTCCCGCCTTTTTCTTCTCCCTTTTGTAATCATTTTACCCTACAACTCTGAAACTAAGCTCGAGAAACAGAAAAGAGAGACCATTTGTGTTTGAGAGAGAAGCAAAATGTCCAACGAGGAGGTGGTAGGTTCCGAATGGCGGAGGAACAGGGCAGATAGTACAACGGCGTGTTCAGAAGTCCTTAAGCATCTGAAAGCCCGAGGTAAATTCCAGGTGAAGATGGAAAAATCTGAAATGCGTTATAAGAACACGATCTCGAATTTGCTTACATCATCATCAGCTTTGTATAAAAAACGGGAGGCAAAAAATTCATTTAGTGATAGTATATTAGATGATATTATTGCTAAATTTTGTCCTGATGAGACCGATAGAGAAAAAAAACGGAGAGGAAATTCTGCAATCTCATTGAATAATTCAGAGGTATTTTCAGTATTGTAATCGAACATTTTTTGGCTGACTTTATTATTTTGTTGGTGAATAATAACATTTGGACTTTTAGTAGCTGATATATCCTTGTTTTGGGTTCGGATTATTATTAAATTTCAATGTAATTTCTTGAGCAAGCTTTGTAAGTCTTTTTTCTTTTTCTAAATAGAGTCGGTCTGTTAGTACAGATAAAGCTATCTTGTGTGAAAGATACTAATGATGGATCGATGGTCTGTTATGCACTTGATCATGAGATAACAAGGTTTGGAATATTTGGTGATGGTGTTATGCTTTATGAGGAAAGTTTAGTTTCTCTTAATTAGTTTAAGAAAGTACAACTATATATTAGTTTCGTACTTATGATTACTCTCTAATTAGTAGTAGTAGTATATTGGAGAAGCTCTGTGCAGTGTTAATGGCTGAATTATTTTGGATAGAAATGATGCTAAATCAGTAGTTTAATTTGCAAGATTATATGTCTTCTTTTTTATGTTATCAGATTCTTGATGTATTGAAAACTTTTGCTTTTATTTAATGGGTTCCAAAGATTAACGTGGTGCACAAATACAATATATATCTGGTTCGTCAATTCTACCATTAACTAAAGATTTACCTGGCGTTAATATTCCAGTTTTGTATTTGCCTAAATCGTGCCAGATATACCCGTCTTTCAAAGAGTAGAGAATAAACCCCTGTCATTTTCCATGAGGACGGATAGATTTGTGAACATTATTATATGACGGGTATATTTGCTAGGTTTTGGAATACCATAGGAATACATTTGCTATTTCGCGTAATACATGGATCACTCATGCAATTAACCCTTCCTAATTTAAAGCTGAGTCAAAATCTGTTTTATAATGTCAAATTCTGGTACTGTTAAGACTAATACAGTGATTTGCAATATAAAAACAGGGGGTGATTTGCAATATAGCCTTAAATTGTGTTCTTACTGGTATATCTACTGTATTATCTTTCTAAAACACTAATCTCCATTTGACTTAAAATAGACATAATCTCGTTAAAAGTAAGTTATACACGAATCCTTGTTCACTAAAAAGGAAATAATATAATAAGCAATTAAAATTCACAGCACTAGATCTTCAATCATCCTCCGGATCAAAATCCTTAAAATCTTCACATCTGCATCTTCTCCATACTGAATACACTGAACCTGCGACAAAATATACCTTATACTGCAAAAAATAAAAAAAATACACAAATCATTATTTAATATAACTATGACAAGAATATACAAAAAAAAAACCCTGCTCTCTTTTGCTATATTGTTCCACATAATAACCAAACCAAAGTTTTCTTTTTAACCAAAACAAAAAAAAAGCATTAAAAATAACAAAACTTACCAATTATATTAGAGATTTATTAAGCTTCACAAATGGTGAAGCCATGCACAGTATCAACTCTCCTAGCAGCATCTGTGGCTCTGGTACTAAGTAACTTAGGACATAAACGTAATTTAGTATCAGAGTGTACAAATTCTTAAAGAAAAATATAATATATACTCACTTCTAAATCTCCTTTTTGTTGGTTACAAGGTCCATTTCCGAGAGAATATTAACATGAGGTAGTTCAAGTTGAACTGTAGCAGAAAGTGAGGACATACCCCCACTTATAAACTTGGTTACATCTGTAATAAACTGAAAAGACAAAAATACCCTTTACTTTTATGACATTCATAATACTGAGAGACGAAATATAGCGAATAAAAACCTGAGAATCAAGTATATAGACAATCTTTATGTTTTAAATGCTCCACACAGTTCTTAAGCACCGGAACATGAGAAAAAAGCTCGCTTTGCCCTGTTAAGTTGTTTATAATCACCAATTATAAAAATTCGCAAAGTTTGTAAATTAAATGTTTTATATTAAATACCTAGACAGTCAAAAATTAAGTAATTATCTAACTCACCTGTTAACCAACTGTCTAAATTTTCTTCGAGATGTTCCACACAGTAAATTAATCCACCATTTGGACCTAATCCAAGTTCTTCCATAACATCATTTAAGGAAATGAGTTCTCGAATATCTTCAAAAAAGAAAAGAAGTTACAGTTGATACTAGTCTCTGAAGCTGGCTAGTTGAACCTTAAAGAATACCTGATATGAAGATGAAGAGGATAGTTCAGGTTCTGTTTGTAATTTGTTGTATAATTTTTTGGAGAGGCATGGCTGAATCGCATGCCATTATTCCTATATCCCAATCCCAAAAACATTGTATCATCATCTACAAAAAATGAAGAAAACAAGAATTGTTGATCCGATCAAACATATGTAACAGCAATCTCCCCACAATCATCATCTACAAATTCCTGTTAAGACAAATAAAGTTGTATTACAGTATTAGCAATTAAAATAGGACATATGAAATTGTAAATACAAAATTTAGGAGTAGAATTTACAAGAATATGAATTTACTTTTAGAAAAATGACAACCAACACACCTGATTAATGTTCGCAAGATATTATGAGTTCATCATGACCCCAATATTTCACATGCTGATCTTTAATAAGTCTGACTGAATTTTTAACAGAAGGATTGCACCATTTCACCTTAATCATGCATATGGAAGTAATGTATGCAAAATCTTTAGGGATCTCTACAATCTTCCAACAAAACTCCACGACCAGTAGTTCGAGGCTGGGAAAGTGATTACGAGTGGCATTCCAGTATTTCAGATCATTCATGCCTTGCAACTTCAAGTATTTGAGTTTTCGGAACACCGCGTCATCTTCCATATCCCATCTTTCACCTTTAAATGCATCGTATTTTAACTTGAGAGCCTCCAGATTCTTTAGTATCGCAAGTTGTAGCATTGCATTCCATGGCATTTTAAAATTCATCAAAGTAAGTTTCTTCAGATTGGAAGGGAAATTGAACTCACATGGATATTTACCTCCACCCAGGTAATCCACCTTGAGTGATATTAATTTATTGAGAAACCCCAGCATCGGGAACCGGTTGCATTTCGTATCATCATCCCTTGAATCTAAAAATCTACACTTTAGTTTCAGAATGTTTGATAATCTTCTCAACATCTTCTCCATATTGTCTCCATAAGCAAGAACAGGTTCCGAAAAGGTTTGTAGATTTTCTAGAATGGAAGAGGAGTTCTCAAGTCTGTGGGGCTCCAAATCAAAAGAAGAAAAAGTACTTATATGAATGTGTCTCAGCTTTATCATGTCCCATATACAATCTGCTACTTTTACAACTTCATCATTTGATTGTTCGAAATGAAAAGTTTCAAGGTTCCAAATATTGGATATGGATGGTGGAATAAATTTCACTGAGCTTGTGACGGCCAAGTATCTTAGCAGAACAAGAACACCAACCTCTATAAAAGAGTCTCCTATAGTGATACCTGGAATATTCAATATCCTAAGAAACTTAAATTTGTTATAAATGAAAGAAATATCATGTGAATGGTGCCTCGACTTATCATCATATGTAGGTGTAGAAATCAGTGATCGTAGAAATGGCCCAGAGGACATAACAAATATATCCCATTTTGAAGGAAATTGGAGACGGCGTTGGTAATATATTGTGGGTAAAGAAGAAGAATCTTCATCGATCTGCAAGAAATTATCTTCCATAACTTTCCTTTTGAGGAATTTACATACCACATGATTATAAACCCAAACGGCCTTGCCGCGCCAAATATCTTTAATAGGTCCCAGTAGGTTTCTTGAAATAAGATCGTCTAAGTAATCCTTTCCTGTCTTCTCTAAGCTCTGGGATGCCGTATGTTTTACGAATCCCTCTGCTATCCACAATCGTATCAATTTTGACACTAAAACATCTTCATTTAAAAATACTCCCATGTAGAAAAAACATGATCGTAAATGATCCGGTAAATAGATGCAAGTCAAATCTAGTATGCGATTTACCTGCGAATCCCTGTAACCAAATACGCGCGACCCTAAAGTTTGTGCTACTTCTTCCCACTGATTCACTGATCTCCGAATGGTCTGAAGAAGATGAACGACAAAAGTCTTTGATTCCGGTTTACATCTTTTAGCGATTTTCGTTCTGACTTCCTTCATTTCGTCAGGGCAGCTTACTATTTGAAAGAATGACTCCAGGATTTCATCATTTTGTGGAGTTTGGGGTTCCCCTATGCTCTTACATTTAGCTGGGAAAGCAAACCTCTCATCTTCAGTAACTAATACAATTCTACTTCCGTTGTGAGAATCTGGGAACCATCTTCGTATTATATCCCAAATATCGAAACACAAATCGCTATTAATCACAACAAGGAATCTCTCTACCTCGAGACATTCAAACAGTAGTTTAGTTAGGTCTTCATTATTCTTGGAACGAATTTTATGTGAACGATCAACCAGCCTACCTAAAAGATCCAATAATACCATTCTTATATCATTATGAGAAATAATATATCTATGAGAACAAAATGCACGAGACTTGAAGTGATTGTTGACAGAAGGAGAATTGTACAATTCTTTAGCCAATGCTTCCTTGCCTATATCAAATGGACCAACAATGGTGATAATGTTGAGTGGATCATCTCCTCCAAGAAGCATATCTTTTATCATTGTTTTCTTCCCCTTGAGATCCTCCTTCACATCTTCCTTTGTCCTTTTTTCTTGCTCTATTTTGAGAAAATCTAGAAAGATATCATTAAGCCAGCAGATACAGCGCCAGGAAGAAACATCTCCAACTAGAAAGCAATCAAGGACATAATCCACATCATATGCCAATTTAGTAATTGTTTCAATGGTCTCCTTTAAAAACAATGGCGGGTTGCTCGAGATTTCTATGAGGTCAGAATACCAGAAACAAAGCTCACTTTGAATCCTCTGAATAAAATAGTTGAAAGGGAGAGTTGAACTAGCCATGTCTTCCAACAACTCCTCAAGATTCTCCAAAAGATGGTTAATGAAGACGAATGGACTTGTTTTTGGATATGTAAGTATAATTGGCCTCTCCACTCTAAAACGTTGTAAACGAGGGAAAGTAGGCGTTCTCTTGAGCTCATAAAAAAAATTGCATAGCGGCGAACAAAGTTGAATGGACTTGAATTCATTCATTTTATTGAGATCAAATGAGTAGAAAAAGGATCCTAAGTTCCTGACAACAGATCTAGCTACTTGTAAATCACCATCTTCCACCATCTCTTGAGGAGGAGGATCTATGAGGATTGCTTTGATGATTACAAGACCAGTTATAATATCCTCTACCATTTTTGGAGGCACAACAGGGGAACTGGTAAGAAATTCAAGAAGAGCATCAAAACCAGAAAAATCAATCTCAGTACTCTCCACATCACTCTGATCTAAAATACTGTTAAGTGCCAATAAAGGATGCACAAAGGGAGGATTTTGAAGAGATTCAAGAAAAACTGTAAAATCAGATTTGGTATCACTTTGCATTTCTTTTTTTGTTGCTTAGGATTTTAGTGTGGGGAAAAATGAAATTAAAATGGAAGAAGCTTGGAAGAGGCGAAGATCCAAACAAGATTGAAAAGTAAACAAAAACAAAATGTGACTGTTAGGTTTAGACTTTAGATGGGAGAGTTAATGTGACTGTACTTTCCTAGTACTCCGTCGATAGTTTGTTGTTTTGGATTTTAGTTGTCTGAAAGATATATTGGGCTTGTCCACTTTAATTTGTCTAGATTGTAATAGACTTTCCATTGGGCTTTTTTAATAGGTCCATCTAGTCATGAAAGGTTTGATTTTTTTTGTCGGACATGAAAAGTTTGATTGTTGCTAAGAAAAATGGGTAGCAATAACCCTTATTATATCGAGTAAATATATATATTATTATTTTTTGCTTTATTTTTTTCTTCACACTCATGTATAGGAATGGAAATGGTTACGATTAAAAACCGAAACCAATGATAACCAAACCGGCTGAAAACCGAATAATGTAACAATGGTTAAAACCATTAGGTTATGACTTTGAAAAGTGTAACCGATGGTTAAAACCGCTAGGTTATGGTTTTTGATACAAATAAAACCGAAAAACCGAAAACCGTTTATTATCATATATATTTTTAAATTTTATAATAATTTAGATTAAATTAGATATATTGAAATATTAAAAGCAAAATCAAAATACTAGATTTAACCAATAAATAATAAATATGCAATTTAATCAAATACCAACACAATTTTTTATAAACCTTGGAGTTTTCTTTTATATGTGTAGTTTTATATTATGAAATTTAATATATTTATTAAATTATCATTTGAATATGGTTAAAAACCGCAACACCGTTTAAAAAACCGAAACCGAATAATACGGTTATGGTTTTGAAAAGTGTAACCGATGGTTAAAACCGTTAGGATATGGTTTTTAATTATAAAAACGATTATGGTTATGGTTTTTGGAATTTTTGCAAAAAACCGATCCGTTGCCATCTCTACTCATGTATCACCTTATAGATGGAGATTTTTTTTTGTTCCAAAAAGATTACTTCTACTATTCGAAAAAGAGTACAAAGTTTTAACCAATTCCTGAAGGAATTGATTCATTATGAATAATATTAGCTAACCTACTCGAGTACGCAACTAATTGCGAGCCATTCATATTGCTAACTAGCTTATGTTTGGCTACCTCATCGGCTAAGCTATTCCTATCTCGACTAACCCATCAAAAAATAGGTTTACAGTTTTCAGAAATAAAGTAAATACTTTTAATAATATTACAAATTTTAGGAATGTAAATATAATTGTTTTTCTCCAAAGAAAGCATAACATCTTGACAATCACTCTCTATAATGACCTGTGCATCCTTAATGTCTCTAGCAATCACACAAGCTTTGAGGATTCCAAGTGCTTCAGCTTCTAATGGAGAATCGACTTTTACTTCCCAAGCATTGCAACACAGCACTTTTCCTTTATGATCCATGTTAACACAAGATATAGCAGCTCTTTTATTAATAAATGAGGCATCACAATTGATTTTGATATGATTTATAGGTGGTGGTATCCATTTTTTCTTATTTTGTTGTCCATTGTTGTTATTAACATTTTCATTTTCAACCTCACCAGTTATATTTGGTGTAGTATTTAAGATAATATTTTGGGTTATATTATCCTTCAGTAAATTATTAACATCCTTAGGATAATTCACATTTTGGTATTCATTTCATTCAACTCTTGCCTTTTCTATAACCTGTAATGGTTCAAGTTCAGGAATTTGTATTTGTTATCATTTCTAGCTTTCCAAGTACACCATAGAAGAGTACATATCTGTTCAAAATTAAAGCTTTTATCAAGCTTTTGTGCTCTCAGATTATCACAATCTTTGCCATCCAAGTATCTAATCTAATAGATTCTTGGTTGCAAGTATGAATGTTGAAAGAGGAGGCAAACCACATAATCCTTGTCCATTCACAGTTTAATAGTAAGTGTTCAGGAAATTCAAATTCCTTATTACAGATATCACATAAGGGAGATTTGTAAATATTATCATTCGTTGGGAGAAGGTTTTTGAGTGCCCTCCAAATAAAGTTTTTAACTTTTGGTGCAACTCTTAAGTTCCAAACTATTTTCCATATTTTCATATCTATTTCATGAGAAGAAGAGGGTTTATGATTACTTTTACCCGAGGTCTCCTTTTCTCTATCATTTTTTAAGATTTGATAGCATTTTTTAACTGTATAAATACCTTTAGAGTCCTTACTCCAGATGGGTGTATCAATTCCACCTGAGTAAGGGATAAAGGTGTTTAAAATAATATCAGCAATATGAGGCTCAAACTCCTTTTTAATAAGATTAATATTCCATTTCCTTTCATTACTAATAATAAGTTCATTAACTTTCTTAACTTTACCTTTTATTGGTTAGATGGAGATTTTAAACACTAATAAAAACGTTTCTTTCTCTTAAATGATTAATTTCTTGAGGCAATGCCTAATTAATTACACGGAGAGTGTAAAAATTCCCAATTAATTACAACTTCAACTTAATTCTTACTTAAGCACAAAAAAATTTAAGATTACAAAAACACTCCTAGGCAATTAATTAATTACTTTAATTATAACATTATTTATTTATTTTTTTTCATTTTTTTTCGAATTCATTTTTTTTTCCCGAAATTTTTTTTCGCCATTTTTTTTTCGAAATTTTTTTCCCCAAAATTTTTTGTTGCTGGAACCTGGAGGGTATTAAAGATGAAAAAGTTTTGGTACTTGGATTGGAGTGGGATGTGTGAGGTTGCCCACAACCACGATTTGTTGCATGAGTAGTGAATGGTATGTTGTTGGACTGATCTTGTTGATATAAGATTTCATAATCTGTCAATTTGTCGCAGAGTTTTGGAAAAACGATGGGTGTGTCTCGAGCTTGTATGACGACACTTATTTCTCGGTATTCACTTCCAAGGCTAGATAGAACATTAACTACTAATTCATCATCAGTTAATGGTGAACTTTCCAATGTAAGATTGTCGACAATGGACTTAATTTGTTGCAAATATTTAGTTTTTGAACGGTTGGATTTTGTAGTGTGAACTAGTTTATCCCGAAGACCGTAAATTCTAGTAATGAAAGTGTTTGCATTGGTTGTGTAAAGTTTGTTCCACATTTTTGCGAAGGTGGGGGGTTAAGGTGACCATGTGGTGGATGCTAGGTTCGACTGAGGCGACAATGGTGTGGCAAATAAAACTATCTTGACACTTTCAAATAAGGTATGTAGGGTTGGAATGAGTTTGTCATCGAGATTTATATGACAAGGAGGACATGGCAGAGTGTCATCGATATAACCCATAAAGTCGTAACCAAATAAGAGAACGTGAAATTGGTCACGCCAATTTGGATAATTGAGACCATTGAGTTTGACATGAAAGAGTGCAACAGGGTTAATGGTGATAAGAGGATGAACAATGAATGTTTTGGTAGAAACAATATTTTGAATAGTTGACGTATTGGTGTTGTTTGTCGTAGTGTTGGTGGATGCTATTTAAAAAAATATCTGAATGATATAGCCAAGGAAGGGATAAAAAAAGGAATGACAGGAAAATCAAATGATATTTTATGAAGAATAGGAGAAAAATGACATCAAATTGTAAAGAGAGATTGAATAATCTAGTTTATTTGGCTTGATACGATATAGAAGATGTAAGTTTTATGTTACTTCATTACTAAAACGTAAAGGTATATTGTCTACCTAAAATATAATATTACATTTGATATGATTTGATACGAATCCAAAATATACACAAATATATGTATATGTATTGCCTGGATTTCTGCTGAAATTGATTTTGTGTTGACTTTCATTAATACTTAAATTTCTCTGGTTTTCATGTTTAGTAGTACACTTTCCATCTCTTCCAACATACAGTACTTCAACACAAGGGTGTTGAAGTACCTTTTTTTTAGTCCAATTATCTGACTAGTTAAACGAAACACAAACATGTTCATCTAGTTTCAAAGTTTCATTGCAGCGTTATCAAGAGTGTCATGCCCAAGAATAACAACCTCAAACATGCAAGCAAAATTTAGTGTTATATGATGAATGGTCAACTTCATACATGTTACAATTTATCTAAAAGAAGAAAATTGACTAGCAATTCATGTTCACTGCTAGAAATTGCGGACTTTACTCAAACAATATTAATATTAATGAATCTAATTTCATCCATATGTTCATTATGGTCACACTTACCATAATGATCTTTCTTATCAGAGCCATCAAAGAGAAAAGAAAAGAATCTAAGCACTTATTAAAGTTGAGTATGATAATCTTCTGATTTGTACCACAACGAAAAATCAATTCCTTTGCTCTTCAAATTCTCAGTTGCAGGTCCAATTCTCTCAAGTAGCTACAAACCAAATATAATAGTATAAAGTAACATCTAAATATTTGAGTATATTCTAAAGGAAATTTTACCTTGAAATGAAACACACCATTAAAGACCAAGACAGATCTATTAAATACACTAAATTTTCCTCCGTCCATGCAAGAAACAGTTCCCAAGCCTCTTCAACTATCTGCAAACATAATATATATATATAGAGAATACAGGAGGTGAGACGGCGTCTCACTTTTAAAAGTGAGCCATCACCTCCTACTATATATATATATATAAAAAAAATTACATTAATTATTATAACTGTATTTTAGTCTCTTACTTCTCTTCTTCCCCACCGTGAGAAGAAAATTTCCTGTCGATTTTACCAGCTAAGCTGATTAAAATGTCTTACTCTACCATGTAGCCACGATCACTACCAGCCTCATCGCCCAAACCACAACAAAGCTCTAAGCCCAAATCCCAAACACCCATTTTCCTATCTACCGATCCTATTCCTAACAACTATGAAGCCTTCACGCCTTAAAAACTCCATCAAAGAAGGAAGTCATGACCTAGATGGTGCTTTACAATCCTTCATTAATTATTGATCTTAATCCATGGCACAGATAAAGCATTCACTCTTTCACCATTACAACAAAATGGGAATCAAAGATGACTACCCATCTTACTTTTCCCTTATTTACAAGCTGGCTCGGGTCTCTTTGGAATTGTCAAAGTAGATATGTGAAACGTTCTTCAAGAATACTTGGAAGGTAATTTATCAAATAGTGTTAATTGCACGATCGGCCCCTGTATCTATAATGTATCTATAATCTCACATTCTCATTTTTAATATAATATGAAAAATTTGTTTATTTTATATATGAACAGGTGATTAAAGGGAAAAAGATGCCTGGTGCAGGGTGGGAAACAAAGAACCGTGAAAAATGTGTGGATTTATAAGATCAATACTGTAAGAAATTTGATGTGCGTTAGGGGCCAAGTGAAGCTTTATATCTCGTGTTTTCTTTCTCTTTATGTAGCGTTTGAAAAGTATCTTCGATGTTGATGGAATCGAGTATATTACAGGTTTTAGGTGTTACTAGAAACTTTGTCTTCTTAAATGATGTTGTGTACAAGAAGCGAGATGCTTATAGGAATTTCAACAGTGGAGAAAATTCGGTGGCCGCCGATCTGAAGATTCTGCTGTATTTATAATAGTAAGTCTTTGATTAAAAAATTTGTGCGCAAGAAGTGATTAATGGCTATCAGCTTCGTACAGATGTGTTGACCACTCAGATTGTAAAAATTTGAATTTGTTTGTTGGAGGGAGTATAGGACTTACGAAGAGCGTGAAGGAATTCAAGCCTCAAGTAGGGTGTATATTCGCTACCTATGCTTATTGGCAGATAAGGTAAGCAATTAGAAAGGCCATATTTCAACATTCTAGAACTATCCTTTTACCTGTAATGTCTCTTGGTTATAAATTTATTTAAAAATTCGATAAAAAATTAAACATTTGATGGTGCAGGAATATGTTTATGGTCTTCTCTCAAAGGTAAGAAAAGCGAAGAGTTTATGTGATCGACCCAAAAAAGAGGAAATTGCAACAAATGTAGAAATCACAAATCACTGCAACAACATTCTTAACATATTACATAATAGTCCCTGTAGTTCAAATGCAAATGAATATACAAGGCTCCATTCTTTTCATAGCTGCACATTTTGACTCGAACAAGTCCTTTACGTTCAAGCATTTTCCGAGCAACTTCAAACTCTTCTTCGCTTGGTTCTGCTTCACCTCCACCACGATATTTGTTAATCAAAGATGAAAACATGGAATTCATCATCCCTTTTATCTTATTTTGCCACTGAGAAATAATAAGTCAAATCATTCGCCTCATCTTTCGATCTACATAGAAGAGTAAATCAGTTATATAATCTACTATGATTATGCAGCTTTCTATCTACGGAACTAAACAAAAAACCTTAAGATTGGAATAACTAGAGAAAGAGTGATCTGCTATGCTTGCTATATAGCCCAAAGAAGATGATAAAAATGATTGAGAAAATCCAAATTAGAACTCTTATATAAATGCAGAGAAACTCCAATTCAAATGAGAGAGATCAATAATACCTAAAACAAAAGATTACTACCCCAAATGTTTTGGGTTTCAATTTGCTTTAACCGAATGACTTGATCAATGACGTAGTAGTTTTGTTGGAAGCGATGGGCGTAGGCTGAGAAAGGGTTGCTCAAGAAGACGAGTGTTTTCTTTTCTTTTTTAATTAGTTAACTTGTTTTGTTTTTTTGCTTTTTATATTAAATAGCGATGGCTCACTTTTAAAAGTGAGACGCATTCTCTCTCTCTCTCTCTCTCTCTCTCTCTCTCTCTCTCTCTCTCTCTCTCTCTCTCTCTCTCTCTCTCTCTCTCTCTCTCTCTCTCTCTCTCTCTCTCTCTCTCCCTCCCTCCCTCCCTCCCTCCCTCTCTCTCCCCCTCCCCCTTCCCCCTCCCCCCCTCCCTCCCTCCCTCACTCCCTCCCTCCCTCCCTCCCTCTCTCCCTCTCTCCCTCCCTCTCTCTCCCTCCCCCCCTCTCTCTCTCTCTCTCTCTCTCTCTCTCTCTCTCTCTCTCTCTCTCTCTCTCTCTCTCTCTCTCTCTCTCTCTCTCTCTCTCTCTCTCTCTCTCCCTCCCTCCCTCCCTCCCTCCCTCTCCCTCCCTCTCCCTCCCCCTCCCTCCCTCCCTCTCCCCCTCTCCCTCCCTCCCTCCCTCCCCCCTCTCCCTCTCCCCTCTCTCTCTCTCTCTCTCTCTCTCTCTCTCTCTCTCTCTCTCTCTCTCCCTCCCTCCCTCTCTCTCTCTCTCTCTCTCTCTCTCTCTCTCTCTCTCTCTCTCTCTCTCTCTCTCTCTCTCTCCCTCTCCCCCTCTCTCCCTCCCTCCCTCCCTCCCTCCCTCCCTCCCTCTCTCCCTCCCTCCCTCACTCCCTCTCTCTCTCTCCCTCCCTCTCTCCCCCCCTCTCTCTCTCCCTCTCTATATTATATATATATATATATATATATATATATATATATATATATATATATATATATATATATATATATATATATATATATACTAGGTATGAACCCATGCCTGAAGGCACTCTTACAATATTGATTTTGAAAAAATAATTTACACGGAATAAACGAATAATTCTTGAGATAAAAGCAAATTGATAAAAATAAACTGATAAAAATAATTATGTGTATGCTCTACAATCACACCACTAAAAGCCTGCACATAGACAAACAAAGGGTATTTTAGTCATTTAGTAATTACTCGTTTCAAATCTATTAAAAAAATCAAAAAAAAAAAAACTCAAGTAGGAAGTATAAGTGAAACATGCCTTGCTATTAGTTGGACTTGGTTCAGATTTCTCTATAGATACTTGTCACGAAGAATGAGCAATAGATTGTGTTATTTTTAGTTAATTGCACAACAGGTCCTCATGTTACGCATATATCATATTATAGATCTTATATATTATGCAAATTGGCATGATAAGTAGCCTGACATTAATTTTGGGTTAATTGCACTATAGGACCCTATATTATGTAAAAATTGCACTTTAAGTCCCTATATTGTAAAAATTGCACTATAAGTCCCTAGATTGTAAAAATTGCAGTATAAGTTCCTATATTATGCGAATTGGTCCCTACATTAATATTTTGAGTTAATTGCATTACAGGTCCCCATATTATGCAAAAGTTAAATGGCAATGGATAAGAGAAGATGGGTAAAATAAAGAAGTACCTGCATCCTGGTTTAGCAAGTTCGACAGGGTAACAACTGATACAGGCTAGAAAACGTGCCATTGATCCAACTACTGTAGGAGCTTAAGGTGTCAAGCTTGGGAAATTGGAGAACAACTGCAATTCTTTCATAACAGGGACCGATAATGCAATTAACCATGCATTTTCCACTTCTTCAGCCTCGCTAAATAACTCATAACAAAAAGATAAATATAATCACAACCCTACATCCCGAAGAAAAGCCAAATATATTCATTATTTCAGGAAACAAACACATTCATTTAACCATGAAAGAATGTTATGAAAGATAACATTTATAAACAACACAAACTAAATTAATTAATCCACCTATCCTGGTTTTCATGCCATTGTTTTCAGAAATCGCATATGAACCAGTCAAAGATAAGATCTCCAGTAAAATCAAATGTGTCTTCCTAACCATCCAGAAGGCTGAAAATAAATAGAAAAGAAGGATTAGTGAAATTGAACAATTGAATTTTCGATAATTATGTTTTCCTTTAATTATAACAGCAAATTTGGCTTTCTTCGTATGAGTTATTTGAAACGATGATATTTTCATTATCTTTATCAGGAAACTACTTGTTTTATTCATATATATATTTCATTATATTAATCAACTAATCAGTAAATAAATAGACCAAATTTGCTGTTATAATTAAAGGAAAAACACAATCTTTTTAACAAATAAAGGTCAATTACTAACCTTCAACCAAGAAAGCACGTTTTAGAGCCAATCCAAGAGCCTCCATCATTGAGTGCTCCTCTTCTTCCTGATTTTTTATCACGTGAATACCAGAATAGATCTTTTCCTGCACCATTCACAAACATTCAACCATATATTCCAATAATTGATTTAGTTACTAACAAATTACCATACATACATACCATTCTTCCATCTTCCAACTGGTGCCTTCACACTGTGACCTCAATAGTTCTCCTTATGCTTATCAGCCTTCACATCATCCCAGGAAAATTCCGCATTCACAAAAAACTAAAACATCTTCATCTATTCTTCTAATTCTTTTTGCTATATCTACACATCAAATTAAGCTCATTGCCTTTTTTTGCTACTTTCAATTAACCTCATAACTTAGTTATGCCCTAATAAATTACGATCAAGGATATCTTTTCGCTAATCTTTAATCGACTTGTTACCATAAAAAATTTATCATAAACACAAACAATATATAAACTCTTAAAATTAACTAATTAACCTCACTCAGTTTTCTTTTTTTCAAGCCTTGAAATTTTATCTTCAAGAACCGTTTTTTCACGTATTAATCTCCTGTTAGTTTCTTCAATTACACGCATTTCTTCATTACTCGCTTTTAATTCATCTTGAATTCTATGTATAGCCTGTAAAATATTCATAATTTTACTACATTATGTGATGTAATAATAAAACAATTAAATAACAATACCTGATTATTTGCTTCAACCATTTCTTTTCTAATATTGCTTTCTAGTCCTTGAGTACTTAACTTCGCAAGTCTCACTTCCATGTTTCGTTTCTCCATTATCGCAGACTATATATATAATGAAAGATGTATTAAATAAATAATTTGTTAAATTAAATATATATTTTATAAAAATTAATACCTGAAGAGCAGAATCTTTTTCATTTTGCAAAGATTTTAAACGATCACAATCACGTTCTTGTTGCATTTTCACTTCTGCCCTTTGTTTTTCTTCTAAATCAAATTGTAACTGTATAATTAAATATGCAATGAATGTATCCACAAATACTGACCTGATTAACTCGCTCTTGTGATTCTTCAAGAGCTTTAGATAAATCGAGTACACGTTGTTCAGAATTGTCTAAAGTTATCTGTTTAGGATTAAAAGGAAGATCAGTATTAGTAGATCCGTTAGCATTAGCATTAGTATTAGCAGCTGATCGAGCTTTAGAGTATCGTCTAAGCATTACATCATTTATATGTGTTGAACAAAATCAACAACAAAGAAAGCATACCCAATTGAGAATCTATAAAGTAACGCTAATTAACAAAAGCAACCGACTAACCATTTAAGAAAGCAAAAAGTATGTTTGCCGACGGGGAGGCGCATGTACGGATTGAGGAGGACTTCGATTCAGATTGGGTTTGTGGAGGGGAGGGTTTGCAGACGGGTTGATGATGGTGGATATGGGATCGATGAGGAGCGGCGAGGTGGGATCGATGAGGAGCGGCGAGGTGGGATCTTGGTGAAGAAGCGGAGCGGCTTTGTGATGTGAAATGCTGTTGGGAGAGACGGAGTGGTCGTGGCGGCGGTGGAAGATGGTCGTGGAAATGCTGTTGGGAGAGACGGAGTGGTCGTGGTGGCGGTGGAAGATGGTCGTGGAGGCGGATCGGAGCTGGAGATGTGGAGGGGGAGGGTTCTGAAGTGATTTCTTTTTGTTTTTTGTTTTCGATCGGTGAAGTGATTTCTTTTTTGTTTTTAATTTTGAATTTTAAAAATAAGTAATCCAAGGGCTGAAAAATATAGAGGAGACATCAAGATATTTTAAACCGTGGATTGAATTTAGACAATCTAGACCATTAATTGAAATCGATCTAAAGGCAGAAAATGATAGAAATTTGATCTGAAGGCTAGAAAATGTGGAGAAAAACTGGAGATATTTCGGGCCGTTGGCCCTTCTCCAATATTATATATATATATATATAAGTAAATACCTCAAATAGCTCCTTATCTATGTGGCACTTTATCTTTGAAACAAGAAAAATTGAAGAATTACCAAAACACCAGCAACCATAGTTCAGGGGCGGATGTAGGGGTGGGCTGAGGTGGGCTGCAGCCCACCCCAACTTACTAAGCCCACTATAATTTAACCTACTTTTTAAAAAAAAAATAGATAATAATACAACTAAAAAAAATTATAGCATAAAATTAGCCCTCCCTAACTTAAAATTTAGAGATTAATTCTATCAAATAATAAAATTTATTAACGAAATTGAAACGTAAATACTATTAAATATTCAATTTCTTGGTTCGTTTTAATTTTTTTTCATAGATTTTTTTGTAATTAACTCTTAAATGTTTTAAAAAATTTCATTTGGACCCCCTAAATTTTAAAATTTATTTTATTAGACTTTAAATGATTTTATTTATAGAATTTTTTGTTTTTTTACAACAAAATGTATGTTATTTTAAAAAAAAAAAAAATTCGAATGATTAATTTAAAAAAATAATATTCAGACTTATATTGCAATCTTTACACAATATAGGGATTTATAGTGCAATTAGCATTATATAAGGATCTATCTAGTAATTTTTTCATAATATGTAGACTTATCGTGCAAATACGGCAAAATAATTTTTTTCGGGGGCGTTGCCCCCGAACCCCTTAGCCCCCCTAACAAAAAATCCTGACTCCGTTCCTGAACCATATCCATGGCTTAAGACGACATTCCTAGTAAGATTCAACAATCCCTAACGCCACATGGCACATATCTACGGCTGCATCCCTTAGCCTTTGTACTCCCTACAAATATTTAAATTCTTGCTCAACACAAATTACAATATAAATACGAGTGAATAATATATGAAAATATTCTACCCTGCTGATGTCAGTAAATTTCTTAAATAATTGTATATTAGTAGCACATGCATCATCATGCTCGTATCCAAATCCAGTCACTAAAAGAGATCGCTCAGTTTTACCTGTTTGACTATCGTGAATTTTCTTGCCATTACAGAAAACACCTTCGCCTAGAAAATGCATGCTGATAATTTTAATTCCAACACATAGGCCCACCAACATACTCTACAACATCGGCAGCCGGTTTTTCTTTAAACAAAACTCCCAGTGACACCGCAAAGCTAGGATAGCCGCGCAAAATTAGTTGTCCCGTCTAAAAAAAAATTAATTATTAAAATTTTAAAAGAAAATAAAATAGGCACCGAAATATTATTTCAAACCTAAGGGATCTATGCACCATAAGTAATCAGAAGATGAATCTCCGATAATTCTTTCTTCTTCACCAAGAATTAAATGGGTGAAAATCCCATTTGTTGCAATTTTCCGAATAAAACTATAACTTCTAAAGATTTAGCGTGTTTTGCAAATCCTGAAAGAATTGAATTCCATAGAACTATATTCTTTTCTTCTGTTTGCGAAAACACGAAATATGCTTCTTTTATCATCCCACATTTTGTGTACATATCTACGATTGTAGAAGCTATATATAGATTAGCATTAAAGCCAGATTTTTTGACTATTCTATGTGTTTGTTTACCTTGGATCGAAGAAGCTAAACCAACACAAGCAGAAATAGCTGAAGAAATTATAAACTAATCGTTACTTTTTGCTTTTTACGAAACAACATTAAACCTCCCTCGTAAAGCGCATTTTGTACAAAATCAGACAACATTGAACTCCAAGTAACATTGCTTTTCTCAACCATGGGTTCGAAAACCCAGAAAACGTTTTTGATTAAGCTACATTTAGTAAACATCGAGTAAAGCTGTACCTACTTACACATTTTGAGCTATCAATGCTTTGAGAGCAAAAGCAAGTAATTGTTTACATTCAAACAAAGCTAGTTTTGCAGCACAAGCACAAATAACGCTTAAAAATGTGATTTCACTGAAGTTCAAACCTGTTCTGAGGAGTTGAATGAATATATTAAGAGATTCTGATTCATTTCCGTTTTGAATATATGTGGCAATTAAGGTGTTCCATGAAACTAAGGTTCGTTTAGGCATTTGATCGAACATTGTCAAGCGGAATTGACTAAGCCGCATTTGAGTACATGTTGATGAGAATGCTTGATGTTAAAGTATTTGTTTGGAGACCTAACGAGATGATTTGGGAATGGAAAGATTTGCATATGTGAGTTCAAAATATATTATATTGTACAAGCTTACACTTCTGATATAATCTTCTCATTTGCAAAATAATCTGTGCACAAATTTATAATTCAGTCCTTGCAATTACGCATAATTATGAAAAGAGATCGATAGTTTTTTTACCTCTATATAACATTAATTTATCCAGAGATACAGCTGCATCTTTAAGGCGAGGTGCAGCCCAACCCTCTTTACCGAATTTACACAACAAACTTTAAGTCCCTTTATTATGCAAATATTGCACTTTAAGTCCATATACATGGAAAAATAGCACTATAAGTTCATATATGACATTTGTTTGAGTTAAATTACATTATAAGTCTCTATATGATAAACTTTTGAGTTAATTTCACTACAAGTCCCTATATTATGCAAAAATTGCACGGTAAGTCCTTATATTATGCAAAAATTGCACTACAAGTCCCTATCTGACATTTCTTTGAGTTAATTGCACTATAAGTTTCTATATGACATTTTTTTGAGATAATTGCATAGTAAGTGTCTAATTTAATTTGTGAGTATATTGTACTATAGGTACCTACAGGGGAGGGGAGCAACCCTTGATCCCAAGTTTCAAAATTATTATACTATCAATTAATAAATTTGTAAAACAGCCAAAAACACCCTTCTCTACACTTTTTAAAACTCGGGATACAATTGCTTCAATTAATACAATTGTAATACATTTAGAAAATTATCCCTTCTATAAACTTCACTCTCGAATCAACTAAGAAAAGGGAAAATCGCACACATAGTCTCTGAATTATAGGCTATTTGCCAGTTTTGTCCTTGGAACTTCAAAAGTTAACCAAATGGTCCTCAAAATTCATTTTTGGTATAGTCCAGGGACCATTTGGGGAATTCTCCCTATTAATAATTACAAAAACACCTGCTACCACTTGAACTTAACTCTAAAAATTTATGGAATTTGATGTGAGACACTTGGAGAATGAACCTTGCACTCAATCAAATAATTTATTACAGAACAACTATTTATCACTTTTCGGCTGCTTAACAGTTTCGGACCTCCTGCCTAGTGCATAAGTACTTCCTGTCCGAGTTGCCTAGATAAACATAAATGCAATTGCACCTTATGAACTGACCAAAAAAAAATTTAAAACACCCCATAGATTAGTACCTAGCAATATTTACAATGCCCATTTGAGGAAAACATATGTATGGTGAAGGAAGAACTCGAGGCTGAGCTTCTGGCCACTTAATAAGAATTTCTTCTAGCCTTTCTCTATGCCATGAATGCGCAACCATCAATAGAGTACATCTTACAAACAAAACAAAAAATTATTAATGATGATAAGAAAAAGTCAACTATTAGTAATTTATTTACAAGCATCCACAGTTAAACTCGCACCTCTGGGTATCAAAAGCTGATTTTTTTCAAAAAGCACGGATAGTTCAAGAAACGAGAAAGAGAAAAGATTGAGTTAATTTGCACTACAGGCCCTTATACCTGAAAACATTGAACCTCCTAAATCAAGTAATAGTTGAACTGTTTTTGCATTGATTGTCATTGACATTGGTTTGACGAAATTCAAGTTTTAGAGTAACAATACACTTTTTTTTTTTTTGTGTAAAGATAATGGTTCTACAAAACGCATTTTAGGAGAAAACAGTTTTTTAAAGAAAATTTATGTAAAGATGATGGACCATTCCGATATTTTTCTCGTAAATCTATTAAATTTGATTTCAGTTTCACCCAATAACCAACGGTTATATATTTTTCTTTCAAATCTTTCTAAAATCCAAACACCTTATTATAACAGATATATTTGATACTTCTTGATATAACATGGGGGTACATTTTCTATTTTACATGATACATATCTGCAATTGACCCTTCCTAATTTAAAGTTGAGTCAAAACCTGTTTCGTGAGGTCAAATTCGGGTAACGGGACTATAGAGGATAAACCCAAACTTCCCCATCCAGAAACTGTGCAGCCCACTTCCGCCATGTTCATCACGGGGCCTACGTGGATGGCTGAAAGTGATCAAGAACTTGAAGGTTTTATAGATGACAGTCCAGAAACTATGCAGCACATCCTGGCCATCTTCCTCAACTTTTTTAGACAAAAAATTGAGTAAATATTCCTTTAAGAGTTTAGTTGCGTACTGAATCGGTCTTCCATATATATAAGGAATCTGGTCAGCAGGTAAGGTTATAGGATTGGTCATTCTTATATATGCCTCTGAGAATTTAGTGATGGTCAACAATGAAGTCTTTCCTTTTGAATATTGTAAATTGTTGTGAATCCAACCAAACACTGTCACGAGTAGCTGCAAGTTCTTCAAAATTGCAGCCACAAACACCGAAATTGTTGTAACAAATAGCTTATCAGGAAACGACTTAAAGAATATGAAGAGTATTGCGAATATATTTGAGATCAATACAAGAAACTGCTTCAGCAACGAGTAGTAGCCGTCATCAGGGAAAGTCGATTTAACCGTCTTACCACCGCCTAGATGCAGTAACAAAATAGTAGCCCAGAGTGCTAGAAGCTCATTAGGTACCACACGACTGGGGTTGCTACATTGGCTACAAGATATGCGCCCAACACAATAGGCTGCTATCCAGTCGGTGGTGGAGTGTGTGATACTTATAAGTAGGATTAATCACATATTCTTGGTGGTTTTTCTGTAAGGAGAAACCTGTGTCAATAAAATTTGCATGCTCAAATTAAAGATCGTGATCTCTGAGTTCCCAATTGTTCCACAGTTCTTTGGCTACCAGAGGGATGGCAGTATCATTGTTATCCATTTTCAACAATTTTTGAGTCTTTGGATTATCGTTTTTGATAGATAAGAGGGAGAAAAATCAAGATAAGAGGGAGAAAAATCAAGAACTGAAAAGGAAATTGTCATATATTGCTGACTCATGTTGTTAGGTAGGGACTTCTTTTTTCTTTTTCGGTAGAATTAGATTACAATTAATAAAGCAACTGCGTCCAAAATAAATAAATATAGGAAACCATTACAACAATGTCGGTGAAATTAACCATTGCAATACAATGGTAGGTATAACTGGGTAGTACAATCTTAGTACGAATTCATGGAAAGAAATCAAGTTTAAGTTTTCGCTAATGTTTGCTTCAGGAGCACCGTTAGATGGAGTATTGCTTAGTGTATTTAAGACTTTTAAGGGACATAAAGATTCCATAATTACGTTTTATTTGAACAAGAAAGTGTTTGGAGAGATGTGTTGTGTTTTATTTGTATAAACCAATAGAACAATATAAAAAAGTAATGCAAAAAAAATAAAACGTAAATAAATAAATAACTTTACTCGTCAAGACTCGGATTGGATCCGATGTCTTTAAGGTATTTAGGCCACGTACTGAACTTTTGTTGGCTTTGACCTCTAGGATACAACAGCAAAATTATTCGAAAGAAACTGACACACGAATTTTTTAGAATTTCAACGAACTTAATAAAGCTGTTTCTTTTCTATCTCTCTCTTATAATTTTTTAATGCTTAATGCTTTAAAATAACTGAATGAAGAAAATGTTTGAGTTGGCTAACTATTAATAAAAAATGAAAAGGTGGCTTAACAAAGAGTTGTGATGTTCATTTGAAATCTCGTTGTATTAAATATAAGATTCAACATTTACTTAACAAGGACCAAAAGTTTTGATTGGTCTAGATAGTATGAGCCTAAGGCCTAAAAGCCCAACAAGCTGGAGTGTCTAGGTTGATTTCTCCAAATGATATGACTCAATTTCTCAATTAATTTCAAATGATTTTAACCAAGTGAATATAGTACGTTAATCTTTACAACTGGAATAAACGTATTAATATCTGAATCATTTTTTTAAATTGAGTCACCAACTATCATCGTAAACATGGTCAATACTTGGGTAGAATCCCATTTGACCAACAAGATGAAGTTTCCAAATGAAACTTTTGGTAGGAGTTTATGGATAATCGTGAAAATGGTGAATGATTGTTTGAATGTGTTAAATTATAGTTAATTATCAATAATTTATCGATATATAGGTAATAAAGGAATATGGGGTAGTGAAAAGTTGGAGCAGAATAATTAGAATGGGCCTGCTTGAAAAAATTGTGGTGTATCACCCTCATATGCTGTGGAAGGAAGATAAAGCTATCTTGTATGAAGATACTAATGATGGATCAGTGGTCTCGTATGCACTTGATCATAAGATAACAAGGTTTGGGATATTTGGTGATGGGGTTATGCTTTATGAGGAAAGTTTAGTTTTTCTCAATCAGTTTATGAAAGTAAAACTATGTTTGTTATGCTTTATGAAGAAAGTTTAGTTTTTTTCGATCAGTTTATGAAAGTAAAACTATGTTTGTTATATATTAATTGTGTACTTATGATTACTCTATAATTAGTAGTAGTATGATTGGAGACGCTCTGTGCACTGACTGAATTATTTTGATTAGAAGTGAAATCAGTAGTTTAATTTGCAAGATTATTTGTCTTCTCTTTTTATTTATGTTATCAGTTTTTTGATGTTTTGAAAAGATTTATAATCTAATGACATGTTTTGTACTTTTAGATTCCTTGTTATTACAAAGTTGATTAATGGTTGAGAGTTAAAAATTATGCGCATATATTATATTTATACATGACAAAATGTTCATTAGAAGCAAGAAGAGGAAAAGAGAAAAACAGAAAAACAGAAAAAGATTCAAAAAAGATGATTTTAAAATTTGGGGCGCTAAATGCAATTTCTTTAAAATTAGGGGACTAAAAGGTGTTCTTAGAGTTAAATAAAGACTTCCGAAAAACTAAGGCGCCAAATATATATTAGTTAAACCTAGGAAACTCAAGGTATTCTTATGGTTTAGAAAGACTTTTGAAAATTCAGAGACCATTTTGTAATGGTTTAGAAATCATAAGTGTTTCTATAATACTAATTGTAACTTAGGAAAAAGAATATTATATTTGATAAACTTTTAAGTTTAAATTATGAGCCAATTGTTGATTGACGCCTATTAAAAAACTTATTTAGAAAAAAGTGCCTAGAAAAAAATATTTATTGAAAACAGCCTCATCCCAAATTTACACTTATGATTAACAATTAAAAAATAAGAAAAAAACTAATAATCACACGCGCGCGTCCGTGAAATTTTTTTAAAATCGTCATAACTAATTCAAAAAAAATCAAAAAAATCAAAAAAATCAAAAAAAATTATATTTGGATAAATCAAATTAATATTTACGACTATGATTTTTTTTCGGAATTTTCTGAATTTTTTGATTTTTTTTTTGATTTTTTTTTCGCAGACACGAAATTTCATGTTTCAAACATGGAATTTCATGTTTCAAACATGGAATTTCATGTTTATTTCACGGTTTAAAACATGGAATTTCATGTTTTAAACATGAAATTTCATGTTTAAAACATGAAATTCCATGTTTAAAACATGAAAATCCGCGTCTGCGAAAAAAAAAAAAAAAAAAATCAAAAAAATTCATAAAAATTCATAGACGTAAATATTAATTTGTTTTATTCAAAAATACAATTTTTTTAATTTTCTGATTTTTTTTGAATTAGTTATGACGATTTTAAAAAAAAATTCACGGACGCGCGCGTGCGATGGAATTAGTAGTAGTAGGTGGTGGTGGTGGTGGTTGTGGTGGTGGAGGTGGTGATGGTTGTGGTGGATGTAGTGGTGGTTACATACATAGTGGTTGTGGTGGTGGTTATGGTGGTGGTTGTGGTGGTGGTGGTTGTGGTGGTGGTGGTGGTGGTGGTGGTGGTGGTGGTGGAGGAGAAAGAAGTACCTTGTTTAATATTTAAAAACTAATATTGTATTAAAATAAAATAATATATTTAATAATAAGGGTAGTAAAGGTATAGAAAATATAAAGGAGATATTTTCTATAAATATTTATTTTATTAGGCATTTTCTTATAAAATAGATTATTGAAGGCTTAAAAGAACAATTAAATAGTTTAATGAGGATGTTATCAACAATAACCTTTTAAATTAGGGTCAATGACCCAAAAAATCAAAATAATATTATACTTGCCCCAAAGAATCATCCATTAACTTACTATTATAAGATTACATGTTTACCCGTCAAGGACGATTCCCGTCAAGGACGATTCCCATCAAGGACGATTCCCGTCAAGGACGATTCCCATCAAAGACGATTCCCGTCAAGAACGATTCCCGTCAAGGACGATTCCCATCAAAGACAAAATTTAGTTAATGATGTTATTGGGAAGAAATTTTGTCATTGATGTTATTGGGCTGAAAATAATATTATTTTGATTTTTTGGGTCATTTTCCCTTTAAATTATAGTGAAAATCGTATTTCTTTTTTATGAGAAATATTAAAAATATCTGAATACTATCAAAAAAAAGTTACGAATCCGATACATGATTTCACAATTTGAATTTCTGATCAACAATTTTTTCAAAAAATATCGAATCGAAATTAAGCTATATATATTCAGAAGAGGGTGAAGACGTTAATTTGTAATTTTTCCGAAAAAGATCCGTTTCCATAGAAATAGGTTATTAATTAATTATAAAATTAGAACAAACAACATATGGTCAAACATATTACAATGTGTGAGTACTTTGTTCTCCACACACTCAACCTCTAACTGTATCTCCTCAAGGATGGAGAAAAACGGATGCTCGGAATATAACAATAATATGAATTGATCTGGCCAACTACTCTTGCACCATAAATAGTGTAAACGGTATTTGAATTAAACAAGCAAAAATGCTCCAACGATCGGTAAGAAGAAACACTATATGAGAGATAGGCTGCTGATCGAGAAGAAGAGAAATAATAATAGACGCCCATTTCACAAGAAAATCATTGGCCAAGTCACAAAAGTTATATAGCAAACAATTGTTATCAACTCACCAGCGTAAAGTCATAGTAGTCAACGGTCTGAAAAGGTCTCATGTACAAATCTTGTCAAACCTTAAACAAAGCCCAAGTTACAACATTCTATATCTTGTCAAAACGAGATAGAATATTCCCATCCCAAAAGAACTTATTTCCATGGATACAAAATAATACCAAAAATACTGCTGCGATACAACTTTGTTATCAAGGTCAAGTACAGCTTCAAAAACACATCACAGCAGCCGAACAATAAATCTTATAGCTATATCATCCTCCTTACTATACTATCATCTTTACCTCATCCTCTACGTTTAACTTTTCTTAACTGAAACATCAATGACTTATTGAGCAGACTCGGTGATTCATTGAAAGATATCAAATCGGAAAAGTTGAACCATTTTCATTATCCAGTTCAAAATCATTCTCAACTGAGATCGTTATGGCGATAGAATGAAGGAAAATATTATACCTTTTAGTGCAAAAGCCTAAATTTAACAAATAGTAAGAAAACAAATTTGTAAGCAATGTAACGAAAAGGGAAACGAAGTTACACTTGAACCTAGAGAGACACCTGAATTGAAGATGAAGAGTTCAGGTTCTGTCTATAATTTGTCTGAATGCACGATGTCTTCAAAAAAAGGTGCAAGAAAGGCTGGTTTACGGAGATACTCATTCAAGTATAACAAGCAAGTGCATAGAGATGGCAAGTGTTTTTCAGATTTGATTGCACATTTGATGTTAGAGTGGGACCCAAAATCGAGATTCTAATGGAGTCCTCCCTTTCCATTTTTTACAGGGTGAAGTTACAAGTCAATACACTCCATTCCAAATCATATTAAAGAAAGTACTAGGGAGTGGTGTAGTTTAAGAAATAGATTTTGTATTGATTACTTTGTACTATATATTATACCTATATAGTAGTAGTGTACAATCTGCTTTTGTTGCAGATAAGTTTTTCAATGCAATATTGATATGTTTTAGATGGAAAACTAAAAACTACTTATTATCCATTACAACTTGCTAACATAGATGGAATTCTAGTTTCAGTTTTTTTTAACATAGATGGAGAGCACAAATCTTAATTAATACTCAGGCCTAGAAGAGAACAGAAAATAGATTACATAATTCAAAAAAAAAGTGTAAATATATCATAATAAACAAAATTTAACAAAAACATGTAGCGGCATATCAGAGATTCAGAAATGTGGTTTCTCCTAGATCCCAGTTCAAGAAACAAGGTATCAAGACAAACATTAACAGAAAAAACAAGAAAAGTTGATTGAATCAAATAAATATAACAGTAACCTCTCCATGTTCATCATCTACAAGATCCTGTTAAGAGAAGGGAGATCATTATAAGCCAAATAAAAGCTGTGGCTAGCTAAAAGTATATTAGCAATCAAATGACATGGAATAATAAATACAAAACTTAAGAGTATAAACTTACTCACCGAGGAGCGACAATTAACACACCTGATTATCAAGTATTGTATTTGCAAGATATTTTGAGTTCATCATGACCCGAATATTTCACATGCTGATCTTTAATTAGTCTAACTGAATTTTCAGCAAAAGGATTGCAATTATACACCTGAATCATGTGCATGGAAAAAATGTATGCAAAATCTTGAGGGATTTCTACAATCTTTACGCACCACTCCACGGCCAGATATTCGAGGCTGGGAAAGTTTTTACTAGTGGCATTCCAGTATTTCAGATCTTCCATGTCCCACAACTTCAAGTTTTTACTAGTGGCATTCCAGTATTTCAGATCTTCCATGTCCCACAACTTCAAGTTTTTGAGTTTTGGGAACACCACTTCATCTTCCATATCCCATCTTTCACCTTCAAATGCATTGTTTTTTAACTTGAGAGCCTCCAGATTCTTTAGCATTGCAATTTGTAACATTGCATTCCATGGCATTTTAAATTTCATCAAAGTAAGTTTCTTCAGATTGGAAGGGAAATTGAACTCACATGGATATTTACATGCACCCATGTAAACCACCCTGAGTGATATTAGTTTATTGAGAAATTCCAGCATCGGGAACCGGTTGCATTTCGTATCATCATCCCATGAATCTTGAAATCTACACTTTAGTTTCAGAATGCCTGATAACCTTCGCAACATCTTCTCCATAGTGTCTCCATAAGCAATAATTGGTTCCGAGAAGGTTTGTAGATTATTTTGAATAGATGGGGAGTTCTCAAGTCTGTGGGGCTCCAAATCAAAAGAAGAACAAGTACCTATATGAATGTGTCTCAACTTTATCATGTCCCATATACAATCTGCTACTTTTACAACTTCATAATTCGATTGTTTGAAATCAAAAGTTTCAAGGTTCCAAATATTGGATATGGATGGTGGAATAAATTTCACTGAGCTTCTGATGGCCAAGTATCATAGCAGAACAAGAACACCAACCTCTATGAAAGAGTCTCCTATAGTGATACCTGGAATATTCAATATCCTCAGAAACTTAAATTTGTTATAAATAAACGAAATTTCACATGAATGACCCATCCAGAAATACTCATCTGTAGGTGTAAAAAACAGTGATTGTAGAAATGGCCCAGAAGACATAACAAGTTTATCCCATTTTGACTCAATCCGGAGACGACGTTGGTAATATATTGTGGGTGAAGAAGAAACATCATCATCATAATAATAATCATCATAATTGATCTGCAAGAAATTATCTTCCATAACTTTGCTTTTGAGGAAATCACTTACCGCATAATTGACACAAGTGGCAGCCTTGCCAAGGTAATTTTCTTTAATAGGTTCCAGTAGGTTTCTTGAAATAAGATCGGCTAAATAATCCTTTCCTGTCTTCTCTAAGCTTTGGGATGCCGTATGTTTTACGAATCCCTCCGCTATCCACAATCTTATCAATTTTGACACTAAAACATCTTCTTCAGATAAAAATACTCCCATGTAGAAAAAGCATGATCTTAAATGATCCGGTAAATACATGCAAGTCAAATCTAGTATGCGATGTACCTGTGAACCCCTGTAACCAAATACACGTGACCCTAAAGTTTGTGCTACTTCTTCCCACTTATTCACTGTTTTCCGAATGGTCCGAAGAAGAGCAACTACAAAAGTCTTTGATTCAGGTTTACATCTTTTAGCGATTTTCATTCCGACTTCTAACAGTTCTTCAGGGCAGCTTACTATTTGAAAGAATGACTCCCAGATTTGTGGAGATTGGGGTTCCCCTATGCTCTTAGATTTTGCTGGGAAAGCAAACTCCTCATCTTCAGTAATTAATACGATTCTACTTCCATCGTGAGAATCTGGGAACCATCTTTGCATTATATCCCACATATGTAAAATATAAGAAGCATCAATCACAACAAGGAATCTCTCTCCCTCGAGACATTCAAACACTAGTTTAGCTAGTTCTTCATTATTCATGGAACGAATTTCATCTGAAAGATCAATCAGGTGACCTAAAAGTTCCATTAATGCCTCTTTTATATCATTATGAGAATGATACCATTTATGAGAACAAAATGCACGAGACTCGAAGTGACTGATGACAGAAGGAGAATTGTACAATTCTTTAGCCAATGCTTCCTTGCCTGTTCCATATGGACCAACAATGGTGATAATCTTGAGTGGATCATCTCCTCCAAGAAGCATATCTTTTATCATTTTTTTCTTCCCCCAAAGATCCTCTTTCTCGTCTTCACGTGTCCTTCTTTCTTGCTCTATTTTGAGAAAATCTAGAAAGATATCATTAAGCCAGCAAATACAGCGCCACGAAGTAAGATCTCCAACTATAAACAAATCAAGGGCATACTCCACATCATATGCCAATTTAGTAATTGTTTCAATGGTTTTCTTTAAAAACAATGGTGGGTTGCTCGAGATTTCTATGAGGTCAGAATACCAGAAACAAAGCTCACTTTGAACCCTTTGAATGAAATAGTTAAAAGGAAGAGTTGAACTAGTAGTGTCTTTCAAAAACTCCTCAAGAATCTCTAATAGATGGTCAATGAAGACGAATGGACTTGTTTTTTGATACACGATTATTGGCCTCTTCACTCTCAAACGTTTGAAAGTGGGCGTTATCTTGAGCTGACGAAAAAATTTGCATAGCTGCGAGCAAGGTTGAAGGGCCATGTATTCATTCATTTTATTGAGATCAAATGAAGAGAAAAAGGATCCTATATTCCTCACAACAGATCTAGCTACTTGTAAATCACCTTCAACCAACTCTTGAGGAGGAGGATCTATGAGAATTGCTTTGATGATTACAACACCCGTTATAATGTCCTCTATCATTTCTGAAGGCACAACCGAGGACTTGATAAGAAACTCAAGGAGAGCATCAAAAGCAGAAAAATCAATCTTAGTACTCTCCACATCTCTCTTATCTAAAATACTGTTAAGTGCCAATAAGGGATGCACAAAGGGGGGATTTTGAAGAGATTCAATAAAAGCATCAATATCAGATTTGGTATCACTTTGCATATTTTCTGTTTTTTGTTTTTTTTTTTTGTTTTGTTGCTTAGGATTTTTGTGCGGGAAAGAAGGAAATTAAAATGGAAGAAGCTGGAAGTGGCGAAGATCCAAACAAGATTGAAGCAAAAGGAAAAAGAAACAAAAAGAAAATGAGTGGCTAGTAGGAACACCTTATCAAATATCTTATCTATCATTTGAAAAAAAAAAAAAGAAAAAATCTTATCTATCTCTAATGACCGGTCAAGTCAATTTCCTACTCTTTTTTTATAAACCAAAATTGGATTCATTTTTTTTTATAAGTTAAATTGCATTATAAAAACCTTCAAAGACAAAAAAAAAACACAAAATTCACCGATTCCTTAAAAGCAAGAACTTAGCTATATTGGATTAAAATGAATACCCATTCGTTAAACAGAAAGAAAACAGTAATATAATATTTGCTTTTGTCACCCAATCAATTACTTATTGTTCATTCTAAAAGAAAAGACGAAAAATATATTACATAAGTTTTTGTAGTAATCAATTTCAATCAAATTATTATATAATTTCCTGTCAAGTAATATTTCACCATTTAACACGAAAAGACTACTCAACTCATATGACCTCCGTTTATTTTCATGGCGAGTACAAGGTTGTTGCGTTTATTTTCGGAGAAGCTGATGATATAAGCCAAGACTTCTGTGTTTATGATTACTCTCTAAATATGTAATTGCAATCAATACTAGTAGTAGTAGAAAAGCTCTGTGTAGTGCTTATGGATGATTTTTTGTTAATAGTTGTTTTAAATCAACAAGATAAAATCTTGCTTCTTTTTTATACTATCAGATTCTTGATGTATTGAAAAACTTGAAATCAAACTCCAAAACTCAGGGGAACATGATTTAATGTTTCTTAATATGTCCAAAAAATGAAAGTATAAAGGATCAGATTGTATCTGAAATGACAAACAATTTACATGAAAGTAGTGAACAAAGTAGTAGCTACATTTTTCCTTCATATAAATTACACACAATATACATCAACTTTATGCATAGTAAGTTTTCATCTGCTTTAGCTTTTACTATCTCCTCCGAGTAAAAATAAAATAGTAGTTATCAAGTCGATAGCTTCTTTCACAATCTAGAGATTGTTAAATCTGCACCCCAAAGCCATCTACTGTAGCCATTGTTGAAGGAAACTCCCCTCTAGCTGTCACACTTTTTATGTACAAAAAATAAAGATTAAATCACAAAGCAACCATATATATATATTAAATTATTTTTGTAATTAATTAATTAGTACCTGCTTCGAAGAACAATACAAGGCATGCCAACTCGTTCAGCTCCAACAACTCCAAGTTGAGTTCCTGCAATGAGAACACATTTTGGAACGGACACATCAGCATATTCTGCTCCTGCTCGTAATGCAGCCACTACAGATTGTAGCCTACACATTATTTAAATAAATAACCATTTACAATATTTTTTAAAAGAAAAAAATAATTGTAAATTAAAAACTACCTTTCAGTTGGTGTGTTTTTAAGCTCAACTTTTAACGCTAACATAGCAGCAACCTCTTCTGCAATACTTTGTTTTCTAGAAGACGCTGATTAATCCATAATTAACACACTCAGATATTGAAATAAACTAAACTATAAAATATTTGTTTATTTATTTATTTATTACCTGCTTCTACTAATTCCTTAGCTAATTGCTCTTCTAGAGAAACTCGTGTATTATATACAAGTTGCCCATAGAAACTATTTATAATCTCCTCTTCTCCAACTATTTTTATTTTTGAT
The DNA here is from genome assembly GCA_029959085.1 of Nemophila menziesii. Classification (NCBI taxonomy): domain Eukaryota; kingdom Viridiplantae; phylum Streptophyta; class Magnoliopsida; order Boraginales; family Hydrophyllaceae; genus Nemophila; species Nemophila menziesii. The sequence continues at coordinate 51,548 of JARWIR010000115.1, forward strand.
ATTCTCGCTTTTCCCAGTTTATCAACAATTGATCGAGCTAATTTTTCCCCGTTTGTACTGTAAGATGTTAATATGACCACGGGTACACCTTCTTCCTCTGCATCATCAATGAAACTACAAACGAAAAAAAAGTAAATTTAACTTAATTAAATGTGTAAAACATCATCACAATTAATCACAGAAATACTCACGCCTCCACACCAGGTCTTAATGGTGAATTATCTGACTTTACAAGATCTTCCAGTACAATTTTCTGCCAACAATTGATTAAAAAAAAAGTATGTTGTTTAAAATTTAACTGATCGTCATTAGATATTTATTTACCTTCTCTCGAAGAACTCTTTTCATAAACATTCCCTTCTCACTTGTGGAAACAGAGGTAGGCCACCCAATCTGAGAAAAGGAAAAAAATTTATTAATATTTCTGAAAAAAGTAAAAAGTAAAAAAAAAAAACCATTTAAAAAGGAACTTTGACCTTGTCAAAAAAGAAGGTCAACATATCTTGTTCATCACCAGAACTTCTCCTGAAGATTAAAAACGAAATTTAAACCAGGACACAAGAATAGTGAAAATTATATTAGCTTCACACCTTAACAAGTCTAGATATACTGGTTCAGGACAATTTGCACAATCCAATGCAAGCTTTGAGAATGCTAAACACAAATCAAATAGAAGATATATTAGATACATAACATACAAGCTAACTGTAATATCTGTTAACATCTTTCGGTGTTGAGTAATATATATGAGATGATGATAGATATATACCATTATTGAAGGCTTCTCGATTACATACGCGGTACACATCCATTAGTACACTGGAGTAAATTAGAAAAAAATAGTATATATTCTAACAAAGTTTTTTCTAATTAATTTTACAAAAAAAAAAAAGAAAAGACATTTCAGCTATAATTGATTTGAAAAAAATTGTCATCCACATTTCGACTGTTTATCATATAATTTGGAATATTTGGTGATGGGGTTATGCTTTATGAGGAAAGTTTAGTTTCTCTCAATTAGTTTAAGAAAGTAAAACTATGTTTGTTATAATGGTTGGAGAAGCTCTGTGCAGTGTTAATGGCTAAATCAGTAGTTTAATTTGCAAGATTATCTGTCTTTCTTCTTGTTTATGTTATCAGATTCGTGATGTTTTGAAAAGACTTACAATCTTAGTGTTAGATTTCTTGCTATTATAGAGTTTATTAACGGTTGAGAGCTAAAAATTTAGTCTCTGTATTGTACTTATAAGTTATACATGACAAAATATTCATTAGAAGCAAAAGGGGGAAAAGTGAAAAAGTTTTGAAATATAATTTTTTAAAATCTGGGGCCTAAACACATGTTCTTTAAAGCTAGGGGACCATAAGATATTTTCAGAGTTAAAGACTTCCCAAAAAACTAAGGCGCCAAATGAAAGTTATTTAAACTTAGGAGAACTATAAGGTATTCTCATGGTTCAGAAAAGACTTTTAAAATTTCAGGGGACCATATGCTGTAATGGCTTAGGGATCACAAGTGTTTCTATAATACTATTTGTGACTTAGGGAAAGAGATATATATATATATATATATATATATATATATATATATATATGAAGGAAGTTAAAATTATAGTCAAAATCGTATTTTTTTTTCCAGAAATATCAGAATCCTATGAAAAAAATTACGAATTTGGAATATGATTTCACATTTTGAATATCCGATCTTCGATTTTTTTAGAAAAATATCGAATCGAAATTACACCATGTGTATTAGGAAGAGGGTGAAGACGTTGATTTGTGATTTCGGAAGATCTGTTTCCGTAGAAATATGTTACTAATTAATTATAAAATTAGAACAAACAATATATTACAGTGTTTGACTATTTTGTTTGCCCACACACTCAACCTCCAACTGTATCTCCTCAAGGCCTTCCTCAGCCACATCCTCCTCATTATAACCCCATCCTTAAGTTTTCATCGCCTATCTGGAGAGATGCAATGTTGCACTTTGTATGAGATCTTCCTCATTTACCTATATTTACAATTCACTCATTAACAATCTAATGTATACTATAAGTTCATGAAACCCAGGAATGCTTAGTGGAAAATGATAAGAAATAAAAAGGAGAAGAAAGAACAAAAAGAAGATTAATCAGATTTGTAGCATTTTCATCTTGTATTAAATCAAGTCCAAAATCTTTCTCAATTGAGATCAGTTAAGGGGATATAGAATGAAGGAAAAGAGAATATCAGTTTGAAACAAAAATATGATATACCTTTCAGTGTGAAACAGATAGTAAGAAAACAAGTTTGTTTGCAGTCGTTTATAAATAAATCCAAACTCTAACCTTAACTTGTTTTACCATTTGTGGTTATTTGGTAATGTTTTAATCAAATTAATCGTACTTGTTTGTTATTTTTTTCGAACTTGGTATATCATACTGTATTGTCTTTCTAAAACACTTATCTCCATTTGACTTAAAACATAATCTCATTAGAAGTAAGTTATACACGAATCCTTCACTAAAAAGGAAATAATAACAAGCAATTAAAATTCACAGCACTAGATTTTTTAATCATCCTCCGGATCAAAATCCTTAATCTTCACATCTGCATCTTCTCCATACTAATACACTGATCCACCTGTGACATAATATACCTTAATTATACTGCAAAAGGAAAACCTCAAAAAAAATATACACAAATCATTATTAAATATAACTATGACAATTATATACAATAAAACAACATGCTCTCTTTCCGCAAATTCAAGGGCAAAAAGCTCACCATGCTATATTGTTCCACCTAATAACCAAACCGAAGTTTTTTTATATTAACCAAAACAAAAAAAATCATACAACTTACCAATTCTATTAGAGCTTTATTAAGCTTCGCAAATCGTGGAGCCATGCGCTGTAGCATCTATTAGAGCTTTATTAAACGTAATTTAGTATCAGAGTGTACAAATTTTAAAGAAAAATATAATATATACTCACTTCTCAATCTCCTTTTTGTTGGTTACAAGGTCCATTTTGGAGAGAATATTAACATGAGGTAGTTCAAGTTGAAAAATAGCAGAAAGTGAAGACATACACCCACTTATAAACTTGGTTACATCTGTAATAAACTGAAAAGACAAATATACCCTTTACTTTTATGACATCCATAATATTGAGAGACGAAATATAGCGAATAAACACCTGAGAATCAAGTAATTAGACAACACAGACATTGAAATCTTTATGTTTTAAATGATCCACAAAGTTCTTAAGCACCGGAGCATGAGCAAAAAGCTCGATTTGCCTTGTTAAGTTGTTTTATCACCAATTATTAATATTCACAAAGTTTGTAAATAAAATACCAGGACAGTCAAAAATTAAGTAATTATCTAACTCATCTGTTAACCAACTGTCTATATTTTCTTTGAGATGTTCAATACAGTAAATTAATCTATTATTTGGACCTAATCCAAGTTCTTTAAAACATCATCTAAGGAAATGAGTTCTCGAATATCTTCAAAAAAGAAAAAGAAGTTACAGTTGATACTTGTCTCTCGAGCTGGCTAGTTGAACCTGAAAAAACACCTGATATGTAGATGAAGAAGGATAGTTCAGGTTCTATTTGTAATTTGTTGTGTTCAAAAAAGTTCAATAAAGGCTGGTTTTAGGAGAACATTCAAGCATAACAAACTAGTGCATAGAGATGGTAAGTGCATTTGAGTTTTGATAGTGCACCTTTGATGTTAGAGTGGGACCTGTAACTGAGATGCTAATGAAGCCCTGTTTTTTTCTGGTTACAACTGAATACGCACCATTTTAGATCAGATTGAAGAAAGTAATGGGGAAGGGTGTAGTTTTAGGGTCACATTTTGTGTTAGTTTCTTTGTACATTATATAATACATATATAGTAGTAATGTACAAACTGAGTTTATTGTAGATTAATTTTTCAACGCAACATTGCAATGCTTATGATGGCAATTAAAACTACTCATTATCTATAAAGACTTGCTTCACAAAGATGGGAATTTTAGTTCCATTTTTTTCTCATGGCAGAGAACAAATCTAAATTTATACGAAGGCATAGCAGAGAACCGAAAATAATTAACATAATCTAAAAAGATAGTGTAAATATAACAAAAGAGGCATGGCTAAATCACATACATTCTCTCCTATATCCCAATCCAAAAACCATGGTATCAAGACATACAAAGAGTAACTTTATTTAAAAAAAACATGCAGATAATGAACAAAACAAGAATTGTTGATCCCATCAAACTTATGTAGCAGCAACAGCCCCACGATCATCATCTACAAATTCCTGTTAAGACAAATAAAGTTGCATTAGAGTATTAGCAATTAAAATAGAACATATAAATAGTAAACACAAAATTTAGAAGAATATGAATTTACTTATAGAGAAGCCACAACCAACACACCTGATTATTATTTGTTGTATTCGCAAGATATTTCGAGTTGATGACGATCTTGAATAAGTCTGACTGATTTTTCAGCAGAAAGAGGGCAATACCTCACCTGAATCATGCGTATGGAAGTAATGTATGAAAAATCTTGAGGAATCTCTACAAGCTTATAGCACCGCACCACGGCCAGATATTCGAGGCTGGGAAAGTGATTACGAGTCGCATTCCATGGCATTTGAAACTTCATCAAAGTAAGTTTCTTCAGATTGGAAGGGAAATTGAACTTACATGGATATTTATGTGAACCCATGTAAACCACCTTGAGTGATATTAGTTTACTGAGAAACCCCAGCATCGGGAATCGGTAGCATTTCGTATCATCATCCCATGAATCTAAAAATCTACACTTTAGTTTAAGAAGGCCTGATAACCTTCTTAAGATCTTCTCCATATTGTCTCCATAAGCAAGAATGGGTTCCGAAAAGGTTTGTAGATTTTCAAGAATGGAAGAAGAGTTGTCAAGTCTGTGGGGCTCCAAATCGAAAGAAGAAAAATTACTTATATGAACGTGTCTCAACTTTATTATGTCCCATATACAATCTGGTACTTTTACAACTTCATCTTTTGATTGTTTGAAATGAAAAGTTTCAAGGTTCCAAATATTGGATATGGACGGTGGAATAAATTTCACAGAGCTTCTGACGGCCAAGTATTTTAGCAAAACAAGAACACCAACGCCTTTAAAAGAGTCTCCTATGATCAGATCTTCAATATTCAATATCCTAAGAAACTTAAACTTGTCATAAATGAACGAAATATCACACAAATGGTGCCTCCAGCTATTATCACTATACATAGGTGTAAAAAACAGTGATTGCAGAAATGGCCTAGAGGACATAACAAATTTATCCCATTTTGAAGTGATCTGCAGACCACGTTGGTAATATATTTTGGGTGAAGAAGATGAAGAAGAATCCTTTTCGATCTGCAAGAAATTATCTTCCATAACTTTCCTATTGAGGAAGTAATTTACATAATGATTACGAACACAAATAGCCTTGCCAAACCCATTCTCTTCAATAGGTCCAAGTAGGTTTCTTGATATAAGATCGGTTAAATAATCCTCTCCTGTCTTCTCTAAGCTCTGGGATGCCGTATGTTTTACGAATCCCTCTGCTATCCACAATATTATCAATTTTGACACTAAAACATCTCTAGATAAAAATACTCCCATGTAAAAAAAGCATGATCTTAAATGATCTGGTAAGTACATGCAAGTCAAATCTAGTATACGATCTACTTGCGAACCCGCAAGGCCAAATACGCGCGAACCTAGAGTTTGTGCTACTTCTTCCCACTGATTCACTGTTTTCCGAATGTTTTGAAGAAGATGAACAACAAAAGTCTTTGATTCAGGTTTACATCTTTTAGCGATTTTCGTTCCGACTTCCTTCATTTCTTCAGGGCAGCTTACTATTTGAAAGAAGGACTCCCAGATTTGTGGAGATTGGGGTTCCACTATGCTCTTAGATTTAGCTGGAAAAGTAAACTTCTCATCTTCACTAATTAATAAGATTCTACTTCCATTGTGAGAATCTGGGAACCATCTTTGCATTATAACCCACATATGTAAAAGATAATCAGTATAAATCACAACAAGGAATCTCTCTCCCTCAAGACATTCAAACAGTAGTTTACTTAGTTCTGTATTATTCTTGGAACGAATTTCATCTGAAAGATCAACCAGGTGACTTAAAATCTCTAATAATGTCTCTGTTATATGATTATGAGAATAAAACCCTCGAGGATAAATATATGCACGGAACTCAAAGTGACTGATGACAGAAGGAGAACTGTACAATCTATAAGCCAATGCATCCTTGCCTATTCCATATGGACCAACAATGGTGATAATGTTGAGTGGATCATCTCCTCCAAGAAGCATATCTTTTATCATTGTTTTCTTCCCCCAAAGATCCTCTTTCTTGTCTTCACGTGTCCTTCTCTCTTGCTCTATTTGGAGAAAATCTAGAAAAATATCATTAAGCCAGCAGATACAGCGCCAGGAAGAAACATCTCCAACTAGAAAGGAATCAAGTGTGTATTCCACATCGTATGCCAATTTAGTAATTGTTTCAATGGTTTCCTTTAAAAACAATGGTGGGTTGCTAGAGATTTCTATGAGGTCAGAATACCAGAAACAAAGCTCGCTTTGAACCCTCTGAATGAAATAGTTGAAAGGGAGAGTTGAACTAGCCGTGTCTTTCAACAACTCCTCAAGATTCTCCAAAAGATGATCAATGAAGACGAATGCACTCGTTTTTGGATATGTAAGTATATTTGGCCTCTCCACTCTGAAACGTTGGAAACGTTGGAAAGTAGGCGTTTTCTTGAGCTGACGAAAGAATAGGCATAGCTGCGAACAAATTTGAAGGGCCATGTATTCATTTATTTTATTGAGATCAAATGAAGAGAAAAAGGATCCTACATTCCTGACAACACATCTAGCTACTTGTAAATCACCATCTTCATCTTCAACCAACTCTTGAGGAGGATCTATTAGGATTGCTTTGACAATTACAAGACCAGTTATAATATCCTCTATCATTTTTGGAGGTACAACAAGGGAACTGATAAGAAATTCAAGGAGAGCATCAAAAGCAGAAAAATCAATCTCAGTACTCTCCACAACTCTCAGATTAAAAATACTGTTGTGTGCCAATAAAGGATGCACATAGGGGGGAATTTGAAGGGTATCAAAGAAATCAAGAATATCAGAATCGGGATCACTCTGCATAATTCTCTGATTTTTTTTGCTGAGGATTTTAATGTGGGGAAGAAGTAAATTAAGATGTAAGAAGCTGGAAGAGGCGAAGATCCAAACAAGATTGAAGCAAAAGGAAAAGGTAATAAAAAAAAAATATGAATGGCTACGAAGAACACCTTATCAAATATCTTATCTATCTCCAATGACCGGTCGAAGTCAATTTCCTACTTTTGTTTTTTTTTTAATCAAAATTGCATTGAATTTTTTTTTTGGACAGGTTAAATTGCATTGATAAAAAAAGGAAAATACAATACGAGGTCTAACTTCTACCAACTTTATAAAATAAATCCTAGTTTAAAAAAACTTTTTTTTTTAAAACCTTTTTCAAATTTCTAGTTTGGGTTTTGATATTTTAGTCTTGTTTATAATGGGTACGGACCTATCAATTACTTTGACATTAATTACAGTTTGACATTGACATTAATTACTTTTTCAATAAAGAAGTTCTGTGTTTTTTTTTGGGGGCGTTTTCGGTTAATTAGGCTAGCCCTATCAAGAACAAAAATCAAATAGGTCTGTACCTATAAAGAACAAAGCTTGGCTTTGATCACAAACTACTTTTTAACTCATGTGGGTTGTACCATGTAGAACAAACATTGAACTAAAAAAAATTAACAAACATTTATTAACCCATATAAGGCTGGCCCCATTACCAATTTTTTTTTACATGTGTGGGTTGTACCTATATTGAACTACAAAAATTAACAAACAGCACAACAGTTTAAACCATAATGGGCCAACCCCATTACCTACAAACAAACTAGATGGGGCTCGACCTAGTAGGAATTTCCTTTAAAAAAAGACCAACGAGGACTTAAATCTAGGGCTGGCCCCATTAGCTACACCTACCAATTTGGGGATGCCCCATTTACGCCTGAAATTTAAAAAAACGCGATTTGGTGATGAACGGTGGTCCACGAACGGCGGATTTGGATCTCTGACGGTGAGTGGTCGAGGAGCGCTGCTTGGTGATGGTGAAGCTGCACGATTTGGTGATGGACGGTGGTCCATGAACGTGATGGTGATGAACAGTTGTCGAGGAGCGCTGCTTGATGATGGTGAAGCTGCACGGCGTCGATGGCTTCGATGGTGAAGCAGCAGGGAGACGGCGATGGTGAAGCAGCAGGGCGTCAATAGCGAAGGATGGTTTGCAGCAGCGGCGGCGAAGATCTAGTGAAGACTGCTGATGGCGGTGGCGTGCAGCAACGACGTTCTTCTTTTGCTACAGGGCGGCGTTCTTCTTGTGCTACAGATCAGGATTTGGTGGTGAGGAGGAGGGTTGTTCTTCTGCAACTTATAGTTGGTGATGGTGATGAAGGTGGGGGTGATGTTTGTGTGGAGAGCTTTGGTGGAGGTGATGATGGTGGTGAGGCCACATATGGTGGAGGAGGGCGGTGGTTTTGTTGGTGGTGAGTGATTTGGTGGGGGCGGTTTGCCGGGTATGTTACAGAGAGAGAGAGAGAGAGAGAGAGAGAGAGAGAGAGAGAGAGAGAGAGAGAGAGAGAGAGAAAAGTGAGATAGAGAGAGAGAGAGAGAGAGAGAGAGAGAGAGAGAGAGAGAGAGAGAGAAGAGTGAGATAGAGAGAATGGGATGGGGTGGGGGGATTCGGTTCATATTAGGGTTTGGGGGTGGGATTTTTGTGTTTCATTGTGGGATAGGGCTTGGGGGTATTTTGGCCTTTTAGTTGGATTTAAATTAGTGGTTAAGGGGTGAGACTTATTTTATAAAGTGCCCTACCACTTGGGCCTTATAAGATAAATTTCCATTTATAAAAACCTTCAAAGACGGAAAAAAAGTGTTCACCAGATTCGTTAAAAAACAGGAGTTTAGCTAAATACGACTTGGAATAAATACCCATTGGTTAAACAAAAAGTAATGGTATACTTTTTGCTTTGCCACCTTATTACTTAAGGGTTTGTTTGGATATAGAGGAGAAAATTTTAATAAAAAAAAGAGAAAGATAGTATATTAGAGAAAAGAGTAGAGAAAATGAGAAAAAGGATATTTATATTATATATAATAGAATATTATTGATGGATGTCCTAAATATTAATTGGTTACAAATATTTTCATATCTTCTCCCTTATTACTCAATTATTGTATTAAATGAAGGGTTATGTATTACATATACATATATATGTATGACCATTTTATCATTATATTGTAAAAAAGATGAATGAAAGAAATAAGATTATGTTTTATTCTTGTTTTCTTATTTCTGTTTATAACACGTTATCAGTACGATATTCTATCTATTAAAATTAAATAATTTTTATATTATAATATAACTGGAGATTAAGAGAATAAAGAAATGAGATTCTTCCGTATTGTTTGAATTATAAATATCTCGATTGAGATAGCAGATATGGCTAAATAGCAGCAGTTTAGTTCACAGATAGTTTTTAATTCTGATCTCAATTTTTTCAATTTTTCTAAGTCTCCTAATTTTCTATCATCCTATAAATTTTATATTTGATTTGATATTTAAATTTGGTTTTATTTGGAAGGTTTGAGTATTATATTTGCAAGTTTTTTTTTGGACAAAGAAGGGTGCCAAGGCACCAAGAAAACCACAACCTAGCCTATTACTAATCTAGAAAAAGATAATGCCAATTCAAAGATGCTGACAAGAGCATCCTTCTTGTTAGCTGCTCCGTGCCTAGCTAATATGCGATCTTGTCCGCTTTGTTGTTGAGGTGTCTACGATGAAACCGAAATTCCAAAGGTTCTACCTCCTTAGCTTGAGAAATTATTCTCCGGACTAGCGATTGTGTTTTCCAACACGTTGCTGACACCTGCTTAATACATTGGATAAGTCCAAGGTTATCCGACGTAATCGTCTTTTTCTTACCTTTGAAATTTTTACACATTTGGACGGCCTCTAAAATAGCTAGCGCTTCTCCTTCTCTGGCTGCCGTACAAGTCATAGTCATAGCCTTTTCTAAATAAGCCCCTGTTTCTTTATTTTCACAAACTACGACTATTCTGGTTGGACTGTCCTTGTTTTTGAAGGATGCATCACAAAAGATAATGATATTACTTTCTGAATCTTGTACCTCTTCTTGATGAATCTCTTCTGGGACATTATATTTGAGGAAGCCTTGATGTTGCTTAATCTTCTTTCAATCTATTTCATAAACTTCTGCCATGAGCTTGTTGGTTAAGTATATAGTGTTTTCGCCATCTATTTTTGAATCTTCGTGCAAGGCTTTCATCTTTGCCTTCCAGATATTCCAACACATAATCATAATGTAGTCTCTGACTATTTCAATTATCCACCATCCTTTCACAAATGTTTCAATGGTCTTTAGGAACCAATACTCAAAATCTTCTTCCATCTCGTCTTGAATTTTTATTTGTAGAGATGTTCCTGCCCAATTTTCTTTGCACATAGTACATTGTAAAATTAAGTGTTTAGTATTTTCCTCACCATTGTTGCACCATGAACAGTTCTTTGAATAGCACATTTCCTTTTGTATAGGTTGCCTCTTGTTGGTAGCGCATTATTTATTATTCTCCTTGTGAACATTTAGATTTTCTTTGGAATATTTGATTTCCAAACTACTTTCCATATCTCATAATTGTGTTCGGTCTTATCCGTGGTCGTGCATGGCTTATTAATCACCACCTCCTCCGTCAAAACTTTGTATCCCGTTTTTTTATTATAAGTCACATCAAAGGATTAAGGCCATATAAATATGTCATCGCAATTAATATCATAAATCTTTAGCTTTTCTATAATGGGAATAACGGTTTCTGGAAAGGTATTATCCAGAATTTCTGAATTCCAGTTACTAGTACCTTGTATAAGTAAGTCCTTAACATTGTGTATCTTGCAATCTTTAGGTCTTTCGAGTTTTCAATTAGTATCTAGCCATTTGTCGTCCCAAATATTAGTTTTTACACCATTCCCTATGATATTAATTCCATATTTCTTTAGGACATCTCTCCCTTCCATTAGGCTTGCCCAACTCCATGATCGATTTTGTCGTAATTTAACATTTATAAACGAGGATTTTTTATATGATAAAATACCTTTCAGAAGTCTTGTTTCTAGATTATTTGGGTTGGTCATTATTCTCCATGCTTGTGCTTCTAATAGCGCTTTATTCATCCTTTTAAATACTTTAAATCCAAGTCTACCCAATAGCTTTCCAGCAGTAATTTTCTCCCATGCTATGCAATGAATTCTATTTTTTCCCCTGAATTCCACCAGAAGTTAGAGATAGATGAAATAAGTTTATTACAAAAAGTGATAGGAAAAGAGAAAATCGACATATAATAGTTAGGTATAGCTTGTAAGATAGCTTTAATAAGTACTTCCTTTCCTCCTTCAGAAAGGAGTTTCGCTTTCCATCTTTCTATATTTTTAAATAAATTTTTTGCTATCCATTCTAAAGATTCGACTTTTGATCTTTTATGACAAAGTGGTATCCCTAAATAATTCCCCAGGTATGTAGTTTCTTTAATCTTCATAGATGATGTAAATTCATTCTTTATGCTCTCTGGAGTTTCTTTGCTAAAAACAATAGCAGATTTATATAAATTAATTTTTTGCCTTGATCCCGAGCAATAAATTTCCAAGCATTTCTTGAAGCTTTCTAAATTAGTATCTTCAATTTCTAAAAAGAAAAGTGAGTTGAGATCGATAGTTGGCCTAATGGTTAGGTTACTCCGCAGAGACCAAGAGGTCCTGGGATCTAATCTTATTGGAGTCATTTACTCCGAGTCCAAAGTGGCTCTCTCATGTTTTAAAAAAAAGTGAGTCATCTACAAAAATAGGTGAGATATAGTAGGACCGATTAACTTGAATACCTTTAATTCCCCCTTCCTCAATGTAATATTCAACAATACTAATTAAATATTCCGTCATAATTGAGAAAAGGAAGGGTGATAAGGGGTCACCTTGTCTGAGCCCCCTTCCAGGTTTAAAATTATCTAGTCTTTCTCCATTTAAGTTAATATTAAAAGAGACGGTGGATATGCAATTATTAATCCAGTTAATCCATTTCTCACTGAAATCCATCTTATATAAAACTTTGATAATAAAGTCCCATCTTACTTGATCGTAGGCTTTGGCCATATCAAGTTTAATAGTTGCCATATACTTCTCTTTTTTCCTTTTCCTGCCCATAAAGTAAGATATTTCTTGAGTGATTAAAATATTATCTTGTATAGCCCTACCTTTAATAAATGCTCTTGTGTTGGGGATACTATTTTATCCATAATATTTCTTAAGCCGTTGGAGAGAATTTTTGCAATTATCTTGTAAATAAAATTTACATACGAGATAGGTCTAAAGCTTCCCATAGTCTCCCGTTTAATCCCCTTAGGGATAAGCATAATTAGAGTATCATTGATTTTTCCTAGAGAAAAGTTGTGAGTAAAAAAATCAAGAATGACACTGATAACATTAAGTTTAACAATGTTCCAAAATTCTTTATAATACTTATCATTTTGACCATCCGGTCCTGGGGCTTAGACGCTGATAATTCCTTAACTGCTGCTTCAATTTCCTTTGTGGTCGGTACCCTAGTAAGTTCATTGTTCATTTCATTTGTAACTTTTGGTTTGATGAAATATGTTGCTCTTTTAATATTATCTTCTGTAGTTTTATCTTCTTCGAAAAGAGACTTATAGAATTCTTGGAAGCAATTTTTAATTTCTCTAGGTTCTTCTATCCAAACTCCTTCATTATTCTTAATTCTAGTAACACTGTTTAATTTTCTTCTTTGAATAGTAGATAACTGAAATAATTTTGTATTTTTGTCCCCATATGTAAGCCGATTAATTCTCGATCTATCTAACCAATATTTTTCCTCCTTTTGGTATTCGTTTTTTATTTTTTATTTGATTTCTTTTTCCTCTCTTATGCTATCCTCACTAGGGAGACTATTATTGATAATAGTAAGTTTATCATTTAATTTTTTTATTTCTTTCTCGTGATTTTTGAACTTTTGATTCATTTAATAAGCTCTTTTTTGTGTTCTATCTTTTCTTAATATAGGTATTCATATTATTGTTACCATGAGATATGTTCCACCCTTTATCGATAATTTCTTTACATTCACTTTCATCAATCCATCCAGTTTCGAATTTGAAGAATTTAATCCCTGTTTTCATATTGATATCCAAATTAAGAAAGAGAGGAGAGTGATCTGAACCTATAGTCGGAGGGACAAATACTTGGGATCGTGGAAAAAGGTCCAACCATTCATATGTGGAGAAAGCTCTATCAATACGGGTCTTGACAAGCTTCTCCCCCTCCATTCCGTTTGACCATGTATAGAAGCATCCATTAGATTTAATTTTGATAAGTGTAAGTAAAGTCCAGAAGTCCTTAATATGGGTCATATTCGCTGTGTTTCTACTCTGTTTTTCATTAAGATTCAATATTTCGTTAAAATCGCCGATAATGGTCCATGGCTCTTTAATATTTCTATCCAGAGGGTAATTTGTTTCCAAATTTCTTTCTTATTGTCAAAGTCTATGGTGCATGTATAAAAACCATAAAATACGGAAAAGAAACTTCATTAATTCTAATAATAACAACGAAATTACAACTAAAGACCACTTAAAGGACTTCCAAGACACCAAGAACCCCCCTGAATGAAATTTGCACCTTTTAATATCGCAAGTTAAATGGTGAAATTATAATGTTGCATATTGTGTATATATTGATAATGAGGTTTCATATCATCTTGCATGGTTGTGATTATGTAATCACTTCTAAGAGCTTTATTCTAGAGAATACAATGTAATGGTTTAGAAGGGTTGTTGGGATTTTCATAGTGGTTTAATTTATGGATCTAGTGAATTGATCTTACTCTTCATGAGAAACCCACGTTGACCATCAAAGAAAAGGAAAATTGACGGGTTTTCCACATGAAAAAAAAACTCTTTCAATCAGGTTTATATAATTTTTATTTTATGTGTGTAATAATATAAATTATAAAATATAAGTCCGAAGCCTAGAGAATAAAATATATGTCCGAAGCATAAAAATAATAATATAATAATAGATGCTTGAAAAATAAAATAAAATATTTTTTGGGTTTGAAACCTAATGTTATAGACACAAAGCCTAGAAAATAGAATATATGCCCGAATCATAAAAATCAATTATTCAAAATCTAACGTTAAAGGCATGAAGCATAATATTAATTATTTTTTGCTCTTGCAAGATTCGAACTCGTCCCAAATCTAAAGAGAAACAACATACATTACCAATTGAGCTATGCTATAATTTTTTGAGTAATGATATTTGTCACCCTTTTTGTATCACCCATTTATCACCTCCTACGTGTATGCCTACATGGACCAATGAATTGATTTCTCTATCCTATTTAATTTTTCTCTATCTTCTATTCAAGGAAATCAATACATATATATAGAAGGGTGATAAAAGGGTGACATGAGAAGGGGTGACATATATCATTACTCTAGTTTTTTTCATACATAAGAGGCTTAAAATACGTTAAGAATGTAAAATTACAAGAAGAACAAAAGTACTTATTCGGATTCAAGTACAACTCTAGCAGTTGCACATCCACTTCTATCTCTCGTAATGAAATTCCACAGATACTCTTGAGGGCCATTAAACTCCACTAGTTGTGTATGCATACTTGATCCTTCTTTTGCTAATCTATCTACACAAAAGTTTGCTTCACGGAATACATGATTAGGTTCGAATTTGAGAAAATTTTGCACCATATTGTAACATTCCCTTGTAATTGAAACATAATGACTACTTAAGTTCCCACCGCGCTTCACTAGCGCTTGGAACTTCCTCAAGTCTATATCATAGTAAATGTTTGAACTCCCACTGCTATTCACTAGCGCGTGGAGCTCCTTCAAATTTGTTTCAATATACATCTCTCTATAACCCTTTCTAATAGCCCATCTTAGACCAAAATGTAGTGCAATCATCTCCTAAATGAGAGGAGAATCAAACAAACAAGAACCCATGAAACCTACAATGCAAGAGCCATTCTTATATCTCAAGATACTCCCAATACTCGCGACACCGTTTGCCGCAATAAAGCATCCATCCACATTTAATTTAACACCTTCTAAAGGCTTGATCCACTTAATCATTACATTCCTAGATAGTTTCACGAAACCTTCATCAAAACCATTCCCCAAAGCTAGTATAAAATTTCTAGCTAAAGAGAAAATTTCCTTCTTAAGTTCGAGTATATGAGGCACTCTTGTCACCTCATTAAATAGCAATTTATTTCTCATAGTCCAGATTACCCAAATTGCAGCAACAAACACGTAAGGCCACTCTATACCCGCAATAACTACTTTGGATCAGAGGTGTCCCTCAAGCCACGTCTTCACGTTCACAGGCGCATCTGTCCTGTCTTCTCCCACGGTTGTTGCTTCATGTAACGTTACAACAGCTCCTCCACGCTGTTCCAATAGCCACGGCTTGTTTTACAACAGCAGTTTCACACGGTCAACTTCATGCAGTCCCTCCTCAGGTGCGAGCAGCCCCACGTCCAACAAGTTTGCAGCAGCAGCGTCCGTCCCTTCAGCAAGCTGTCCATCGCGTGCAGCAAGTCCGGCTCCAGCGAAGGTTTCTCATCCATCCCCTGTAGAAAAACCAAGTAAGTGCCATACTAATATTTCAATTTTACACTTTAATAAAACATGACATAAATCTTCCCTTTCAGGTCCACACAAGGCAAAACTCCTAGACTCAATCACGCTCCTCTTGTATAGATTCTACGCAATAGCAACACGATTCAAAGCCACCCTCCATAGAAATACTTGTATTTTTTGGGAGCATTTAAGTTTCCATATCAACTCCAGTTAAAGGATACATCCATCGCACTTTCTTCCACATTCTCGAACGCTGATTTTACTGTAAAAGAACCTGAGTTTTCAAAGCGCCATACTATTTTTTTTCATGACTCTCCATTTACTTCGATTATACCATCACGAAGGACCTTAGCTCCGGCTAGTATGGCTTTACGGCCGTTGGAGTCATTCCCTTTCTGAGGGCGATTCAGGAGACCATCCTTGAAGTACTTATTTCTCAATATATCTATCCACGCAACGGTTCGCTCTTGTTGTAGAATTTTCCACTCGAGCTTCGCTAGCAAAGCCAAATTGTATTTTTTTCACACACCTAATACCCAGGCCACCATTCTCCTTAGGTTTGCAAAACTGTTCCCACGCAACCCAATGAAGCTTTCTCTCTGTAGCCGAAGACCCCCATATGAAGTCTTTGACTAATCAATATATTTCTTTGCATACATACTTAGGCAATCTCATAACTTGCATTTGTTAAACCGGGATCACACTCAATACGGATTGAGCTAAAGTGACACGCACAGCTAGTGACAGTGTATTAGTCTTCCACGTGGATAATTTCCCTCTCATTTTTTCCACTATACTCTTGGAGAAGCTTTTCGGTAATCTACCGAAGAGGATAGGTGTCCCCAGATATGTACCAAAGGAGATACTGTGACAAAACCCACTCGCAGTTGCTTATTCATTTTGTATATGATCCGGAACATTCTTCAAAAAATAAATGAGAGATTTCTCAACACTAATTGTTTGCCCAGCCTCTTTACAGAATATATCCATCGTCTCTCGTACTAGTTGTACCTGCAATAAAGAAGCCTCACCAAATAGGATTAGATCATCTGCAAAAAATTAATGGGATAACTTAGGTCCTTGGCGTCCACTTTTCGGAGGTACAAAGATCTTGAAATAATAACGAAAGCCTCTCCATTCATATGACAAATAAATATATATGGGTAGAGGGGATCCACATGCCTAATACCACGGTGAGGTTTAAATGGTAGCATTGGTTCCCCATTCCATAGGACACGCATTTCATTCTCCTTCATGTTGGACATAATCAATACTACCCAGGTGTTAGGAAATCCAAATTGCCTAATTGTATCTTCAATGAACTCCCATCTGATTCTGTCATAAGCTTTTGCAAGATCAATTTTAATTGCCATGATTCCATTCTTCCCTTGAAGGTAATGCATTTTGTGATCCACCTCCCATACAAGTACTATGTTATCAATCATGGAGCGACCTGATAAAAAGCTACTTTGACAAGGACCAACAATATTAGCAAGAATAGGCCTTAGTCTATTGGCCATGACCTTTATTATAAATTTAACTGGTTTGCAGCAGCAGCGTCCGTCCCTTCAGCAAGTTGTCCATCGCGTGCAGCAAGTCTGGCTCCAGCGAAGGTTGATCATCCATCCCCTGTAGAAAAACCAAGTAAGTGCCATACTAATATTTCAATTTTACACTTTAATAAAACATGACATAGATCTTCCCTTTCAGGTCCACACAAGGCACAACTCCTAGACTCAATCGCGCTATTCTTGTATAGATTCTCCGCAATAGCAACACGATTCAAAGCCACCCTCCATAGAAAAACCAGTATTTTTTGGGAGCATTTAAGTTTCCATATCAACTACAGTTAAAGGATACATCCATCGCACTTTCTTCCACATTCTCGAACGCTGATTTACTGTAAAAGAACCTGAGTTTTCGAAGCGCCATACTATTTTTGTGCCCGACTCTCCATTTACTTCGATTATACCATCACGAAGGACCTTAGCTCCGGCTAGTATGGATTTACAACTGTTGGAGTCATTCCCTTTCTGAGGGAGATTCAGGAGACCATCCTTGAAGTACTTATTTCTCAATATATCTGTCCACCCAACGGTTCGCTCTTGTTGTAGAATTTTCCACCCGAGCTTCGCTAGCAAAGACAAATTGTATTTTTCCGCACTCCTAATACCAAGACCACCCTTCTCCTTAGGTTTGCAAAACTGTTCCCACGCAACCCAATGAAGCTTTCTCTCCGTAGCCGAAGACCCCCATATGAAATATTTGACTACTCTATATATTTCTTTGCATACATACTTAGGCAACCTCATAACTTGCATTTGTTAAACCAGGATCATACTCAATACAGATTGAGCTAAAGTGACACGCACAGCTAGTGAGAGTGTATTAGTCTTCCATGTAGCTACTTTCCCTCTCATTTTTTCCACTATACTATTGTAGAAGCCTTTCGGTAATCTCCCGAAGAGGATAGGTGTCCCCAGATATGTACCAAAGGAGCTACTGTGACAAAACCCACTCGCGGTTGCTAATTCATTTTGTATAATGATCCGGAACATTCTTCAAAAAATAAATGAGAGATTTCTCAGCACTAATTGTTTGCCCAGCCTCTTTACAGAATATATCCATCGTCTCTTGTACTACTTGTACCTGCAATAAAGAAGCCTCACCAAATAGGATTAGATCATCTGCAAAAAATTAATGGGATAACTTAGGTCCTTGGCGTCCTATACGAATCTCTTTCCACTTTTCGGAGGTACAAAGATCTTGAAATAATAACGAAAGCCTCTCCATGCACATGACAAATATATATGGGGAGAGGGGATCAACATGCCTGATACCCGGTGAGGTTTAAATGGTAGCATTGGTTCCCCATTCCACAGTACACGCATTTCATTCTCATTCATGTTGGACATAATCAGTACTACCCAGGTGTCAGGAAATCCAAATTTCCTAATTGTATCTTCAATGAACTCCCATCTAATTCTGACATAAGCTTTTGCAAGATCAATTTTAATTGCCATTATTCCATTCTTCCCTTGAAGGTAACGCATTTTGATCCACCTCCCATACAAGTACTATGTAATCAATCGTGGAGCGACCTGATAAAAAGGTACTTTGACAAGGACCAACAATATTAGCAAGAATAGGCCTTAGTCTATTGACCATGACCTTCATTATAAATTTAACAGGAGAGTTAATAAGACTAATGGGACGGAATAAACGAACCTGCTCCGGGTCTGACACTTTTGGGATAAGATGTATAAGTGTTCCGTTCAGACCTGAAGGCAAGTGACCCGTGCTTATAGCATCTCAAACCATCTTACATACTAAAGGGCCTACCGTGGACCAACATTTTTTATAAAACGCAGCTGACATACCATCTGGACCAGGGGCTTTCGTCGGATTCGATTGAAAACTACATCTCGTATTTCTTAATCCGAGAGAGGTTGATCTAGTTCACTCGTCACTTCTCTTTCGATAGGACCAATACGTGGTAAAGTGTACCCATCTGAATAATCGCTTGTTTTTCCGTATTAACGATTTAAAGTATTCGCGTACAATTATTTTCAATTCCTACTCTCCTTCCACCCAATCATCTAAATCTTTTAATAATATCGTGCAATTAGCCATTTTCTTTCTTGTAGAAACTGCAAGCTGGTAGAATCTCGTATTTCTTTCACCCGACTCTATCCACTTTTCTTTCGATTTTTGAAAATACATAACCTCTTCTTGTTCTAGCACACTTTAATATTCTTTAGATAGTCGAAGACCCAATTGACGAAGCGATGAATTATACGAGATTTGTATTGACTTTTGAATGCCCCTTATTCTCGCGCTCAAATCTCTTTTCTTTCTATTTAGATCTCCAAACACATCCATCTTCCATTTATTCATCTGGTCTTGAATAGACGATATACCTTATCCAATGCCTATGCTATTTCCTTCCCACTTTCTATTTATGAATTCCTGAAACTCCCTATGTAAACACCAAGCTGCTTCGAACCTAAAACGACGGGAGTTCATCTTTACCCTCTGATTCGGACACACTTGTATTAAAATTGGCATATGATCAGAGTGTATCCTTTCCAGGTGACTAACACGCGTGGTCCGGAAATCCATGAGTCACACCATGTGTATCGCGGACCCTCAAATCCCAAGTCAATCAAGCCACAACTGTGTCTCCATTGCTCAAACTTTTCCATTCTTCTCGAGACACCTGCAACACGCCCTTTTTTTATCTATTTCTAACCACAGTTGATTGAAATCGCCCGCCACTAACCATGGAATCTAAAGGCTATGGAATGCGTAGTGAAGCGCATCCCATAGGTCTTCTCTTTCTTTGTAAGCTGGGCTTGCGTATATCGCCGAAAAAATACAAGAAGTGCATCCTTTCTGACTTATCTCTATATTTACTACTTGGCGACCCGCGGATAATACTCTAACACTTATGTTCGAACCTTTCCATAAAAGCTAAATTTCACCTCTATAACACTCTCAATCTACTCTTATTGGGTTGTCTTTTTTAGCGAATTTATAATATTATTAGCGTTCACACCACTTACTCGGGGTTCCACTATAACCGTTAGCCAAACTCTATTACTTGTCATCATATCTCGGACTACTCGTCAAATTAATATATTGAGGGGTTGTTTTGACTTACCCCAAGTCATACATGCAATATCTGAAATATTCATTAAATAATAAATTAGATTTACTAGAAGTTACCTCATGGTGTATCAGGCGCGAGACACCATATTAATATCCCCATCTGTACTCCCGTTTCTATGTTTGAGTTGTTGCTGCTCTTCCTCAGTGGAGTCCGCCATTTGGCTGTCGAGCCACATCACCTAGTCACCATCACCCTTTGCATTATCATCCCACAAGGGATCAGATGGCATGGCGGCTAAAGAGATGCTCGCGAGATTCATTAGGAAGTTCGCTGGTGCAGACTCTTCATTTGGAGAAGTATTCCTAGCTACTGGAATTGAGTTGCTAGGCCCAACAGTACCAGGTCCAATTTTTGTGTTAATTGCATTATGGTCCCTTTCCAATACAACATTATCATTACTTCCACAAGACCATCCTCCATCTCACCATTTTCGGACCCACCTACAGCCTCCTTCCTACCATCCAACCCACAGCCTACTCCAGCGCCCTCCAAATTATTGCCCAACTTATTTTTTCCATCCTTAGCTCCATTAGTTTTCTTTTTTCTTGCTGTAACCTTCCTCCTTATTTAATTCTTTCGCCGCAAAATCAATCACTATTACATCATCTTCAAGTACTCAGTGAAATCATTTCGATACCAGCAATCAAGTGCAGAGTGACCAAATTTCGTGCATATTTGACCAGGTAGGTGGATTTGAGGAGTATTTCTGAGTAGGATAGGAGGAAGGTGGCATACCTACAATCGATGGTTGAATTGAAGAGTAACTCCGTCTTATTCCATGACCAAGACCTCGATTATTGAATCCACGACCACGATTAGACGATGGTGAAGAATTGTTTGAGTATAGCGCTGTGTGTGATGAAGAGATCTCACAACTATCCGCCATTTTCATGTGCAACTCTTAAGAGACAAGCAAACTTCCTAAAGAATGGACGCTTAGAGTTGATGACTTATAATGCTAGACTTGGATTGGTTATATCCCGATGGTAGACTTAGTTCCCAACCCATTGCAGATGTCTTGAATGTCACTAAAATAGGTGTTCATCAATTGATCTCCTTTTTGAATATTTCATAGCTTCATTTCAGCTTATGAACATGGGTTCGAGACTGAGAAACAATAATTTCTTCAAGCTTACGCTATATATCAAAGGCATGAGATAATTTCACGACCTGTGATAAGATCGATGGAATCATAGCTGATAGTTTAGAGACACGAAGTTGCTGATCTTCAATTAACCACGTGGAGTAGTTTGAATTAGAGAAAGCAGATTGTTCAAACGAGCCATTAACATGGCTAAGGTAGCCATGAGCTTCAAGAACGGCTAAAATATGAACTTGTCACAGCACATAATTTGTGGACTAAGCTGGACCAATTTTGTCGAAGTAATAAGAGCCCAGCTGGAATGGAGTTGCTAGAGGTAATGTGTGGAGTTGGTGAAGAAGATGAATCCATAGATACAGCGGAAAGGATCGAGAGCAGGAAGTGAAGTAAAAGTTTTATAGAGAAGCCATTAATGGCGGAAAAAAAAAATTCTTAGCTTTCTTGTAGCTCTATGATATCATGTTAAGATAGAGAGAAATAGAGAATAAGAAGAGAATTTGTATATTGATTTGTTGTATTTTGTTTCTACACATTACAACTTTATATAAAGTACTAGATGTGGTGTTTTACATTGCTTAACACACACCTATACATACATATTATTCATAACAGATTTTGTCATTGTATGAGTTTGTTATTTTCGTTTTGCTCACACTTTGTGTGATCCTTATCAATACTTACCTCATAATAAAGTATATTATTCTCGTTTCAATCACCGTCTACTAGCTTACACTTTTGATATAATCTTCTTTTTTGCAAAATAATCTGTGCACTAATTTATAATACAGTCGTTGCAATCACGCATAATTACAAAAAGAGATTGATAGTTTTTTACCTCCTTATAACATTCGCCTAATTTATGCAGAGATACAGCTGCATCTTTAAGACGAGGTGCAGCCCATCCCGCTTTACCTAATTTACCTAATTACAAAATTATGGTCACTTTAAGTCCCTATATTATGCAAATATTGCACTATAAGTCTCTATATCGTGAACAAATTGCACTATAAGTTCATATATGACATTTCTTTGAGTTTTTTTTTGGTCAATGACATTTCTTTGAGTTAATTGTATTATAAGTCTCTATATCACAATTTTTTGAGATAATTGCACTACAAGTCCCTATATTATGCAAAAATTGCACTGTAAGTCCGTATATTATGCAAAAATTGCACTATAAATCCCTATATGACATTTCTTTGAGTTAATTGCACTATAAGTCTCTATGTGACGTTTCCTTGAGATAATTGCATAGTAAGTGTCTATTTTAATTTTTTGAGTTAATTGTACTATAGGTCACTCAAGGGGAGGGGAGCAACCCTTGGTCTTCAAAAAAACACATTTGACCCTATGTGCAATGTTTATGTTGAATTTACAATAAAATTTGTGTCAATTTAGCAAGATTATGTTTCTTCTTTATCAGATTCATGATCTTTCGAAATACTTGAAATTTGATGCCATCTGATGCCATGTTTTATAGTGTTAGATTCCTTTGCTAACATAGAGCAGATTAATGGTTGAGAGCTAAAAATTAAACATCTCGAATCAAGGATATCGGTTGTTTTGGAATGAATTGTACTATAGGTCATAGGATCTAATTTACTTCTACAAATACACATATAGATCATACTGGTTTCAATTACATACATATTAGTATAAATTATACCATTGGTCCCTGAGTTATGAAAAACAGCCAAAAACACCCTTCTATACACTTTTTAAAACTCGGGATACAATTGCTTCAATTAATACATTTGTAATACATTTTGAAATTATCCCTTCTATAAACTTCACTCTCGAATCAACTAAGAAAAGGGAAAATTGCACACATAGTCCCTGAATTATAGGCTATTCGCCAGTTTTGTCCTTGGAACTTCAAACGTTACCCAAATGGTCCTCGAAATTCATTTTTGGTATAGTCCAGGGACCATTTGGGGGATTCTCCCTATTAATAATTACAAAAACACCTGCTGCCACTTGAACTTAACTCTAAAAATTTATGGAATTTGATGTGAGATACTTGGAGAATGAACCTTGCACTCAATCAACTAATTTATTACAGAAAAAATATTTATCACTTTTCGGCTGCTTAACAGTTTTGGACCTCCTGCCTAGTGCATAAGTACTTCCTGTCCGAGTTGCCTAGATATAAATTGTAACATTCCTAAATTTGAGTGGTGGGGTGAAAGTAATTTTTTTTATAAAATGGAATTATATATAATTAGTCCAAATATATAATTCTGAAAGAAAGAAAGGTATTTTTGTAAATTAAGTCTTTAGAACCTTCAGAACATACGAGAAAAAAAGAGAAAAGAAACAGGGAACCTTAATCCCTAAGAGGGAGTCATCCTCTCAACAAAAAGGAACACTATATTTCGAAAGCTCTCATTATAAACAGGCAAGAAATCTAAGAATTCTAGAATGACAGGAAATCTGACTTTTGAATGAGGTTGAGATCATATATTAAGGGTTTGAATGGAGGTAAGTTTATTTTATCCTTTTTTTATTTGAATTGAGAAAGCTTATAATAATTAAGTTTTATTGCAATAAATTAACCTTATATTTTGTTAAAAATCCTTTATGCAACTAAATGATATCTTTTTCTAATTTTGTGTATTATATTTGTATATTTATTTTAACGGAAACATTGATTTTACCTAATTCTAGGAGTATCAGTCTAAAGTAAATATGATCTGTTATCATATATATGTTCAATTAATGGCAATATTGATTCTGTTTAAACTTTAGGAGTATCCCACTTTGAGTAAATAAGATTCTGTTATACTATTTATGCTCAAGATTCTTTATACTTTGACTATTACTTAATAACTGATGTTTAGACCCATTAATCTTTTTCTAAACCCTTATTTGGTTATATTTGTGTTATGCCTTTTCAATTTTTCTGTACTATCCATTTGTAGGAAAATATATTTGTGAATCTGTGAGGTATATTTAGATATCTTAATTGTAAGCTACGAATTTGTGTATGTTACGTGAGGGACTCAAATATCGCCGGGTGAGGGCTTGGTACTCACTTTTTGACCGACGCTGCACGGGATAAATGCAGTTTTTGACCGGCGCTGCACGGGTTAAATGCAGTTTTTGACCGGCGCTGCACGGGTTAAATGCGGTTTTTGATCGGAGCTGCACGGGTTAAATGCAGCTTTTGACTGAATTTGGACGGGTTAAATGTAGTTACAACTTTACAACCGACTAATCATTTGTTGAAATTGGTTTGTTCTGTTTTCAGGTGCTCTTCCTTAAATTTAGTTACACTTCTGCGTTTCTCTTTAGTTATATCTTTGTGATTCAGATTGATCATTATTCCACATTCAGATGAGTGTAAGAAAGTTGTATCTTTAGTATATAAATCTCATGAAACAATGATGATTCACAAGCTTCAGGTTAAGAGTTGATTCTTTGTTCAAAGAGTAATTTATTTTGATAAATTTAGCTGTATATTATTATGAAGATTTTGAAAGAATATTGAAAATTATTAAAAAAGATGAGTTAATTTGATTTTATCTGATGAATGGACTTAAAATACTCGTATGGCCTTGCAAGCTCAGGAATATTACTCCTACGCTTGCGGCAGTCTTGTCCTGAGATTTACTTGAAGTTTTTGGGACATGACATAAATGCAATTGTACCTTATGAACTGACCAAAAAAAATTTAGAGTGGGACCCGAAACTGAGATGCTAATGAAGTCCTGTTTTTTTTATGGTTACAGGGTGAAGTTACAACTGAATCCACACCATTCCATCAGATTAAAAAAAGTAATGGGGAATGGTGTAGTTTAAAGGACACATTTTGTGTTGATCCCTTTGTAAAATATATAATACCTATATAATAGTAGTGTACAAATTGAATTTGCTGTAGATAAATTTTTCACGGCAACATTGCAATGCTTAAGATGGCAATTAAAACTACTCATTGTCTATAAAAACTTGCTTCACAAAGATGGAAATTTTAGTTTCAGTTTTTTCTCATGGCAGAGAACAAATCTAAATTTATACAAAGGTATAGCAGAGAACCAAAAATAATTAACACAATCTAAAAAAAGAAGTGTGTAAATATAACAAAATATACAAAAGTATATTTTACAGACAAACAGTAACTTCATTATAAAATAAAAAGTAACACGCAGATAATGAACAAAAAAAGAAGTGTTGATCTGGTCAAACATGTGTAACAGCAACCTCCCCATGATCATCATCTACAAATTCCTGTTAAGACACATATGAAATAGTAAATACAAAATTTAGGAGTAGAGTTTTACTTATAGAGAAGCCACAACCAACACACCTGATTATTATTCGCAAGATATTTTGAGTTTATCATGACCCCAATATTTCACATGCTGATCTTTAATAAATCTGACTGAATTTTCAGCAGAAGGTTTGCACCAATTCAACTGAATCATGCGTATGGAAGTAATGTATGCAAAATCTTGAGGGATTTCTACAATCTTATAGCACCTGTACACGAACAGATGTTCGAGGCTGGGAAAGTGTTTATGATTGGCATTCCAGTATTCCAGATCTTCCATTTCCACCAACTTCAAGTATTTGAGTTTTGGGAACACCACTTCATCTTCCATATCCCATCTTTTACCTTCAAATGCATTGCTTTTTAATTCGAGAGCCTCCAGATTCTTTAGCATTGCAGTTTGTAACATTGCATTCCATGGCATTTTGAACTTCACCAAAGTAAGTTTCTTCAGATTGGAAGGGAAATTGAACTCACATGGATATTTACTTGCACCCATGTAAACCACCTTGAGTGTTATTAGTTTATTGAGAAAATCCAACATCGGGAATCGGTTGCATTTTGTATCATCATCCCATGAATCTAGAAATTTACACGTTAGTTCCAGAATGCCTGATAACCTTCTCAACATCTTCTCCATATTGTCTCCATAAGAAAGAATGGGTTCCGAAAAGGTCTGTAGATTATCTAGAATGGAAGAAGAGTTCTCAAGTCTGTGGGGTTCCAAATCAACTGAAGAGAAAGTACTTATATGAATGTGCCTCAGCTTTATCATGTCCCATATACAATCTGCTACTTTTACAACTTCATCATTTGATTGTGTGAAATGAAAAGTTTCAAGGTTCCAAAGATTGGATATGGATGGTGGAATAAATTTCACAGAGCTTGTGACCGCCAAGCATCTGAGCAAAACAAGAACACCAACCTCTATAAAAGAGTCTCCTATAATGATACCTGGAATATTCAATATCCTAAGAAACTTAAATTTGTTATAAATGAAAGAAATATCACATGAATGACCCCTCCACACATCCTCAAATGAAGGTGTAAAAAACAGTGATTGTAGAAATGGCCCAGAGGACATAACAAATTTATCCCATTCTAAACTAGTCCGGAGACGACGTTTGTAATATATTGTGGCTGAAGAAGAAGAAAACTCCATTTCGATCTGCAAGAAATTATCTTCCATAACTTTGCTTTTGAGGAAGCCACCTACCGCAGAATTATAAACCGAAATGGCCTTGCCAACCCAACTCTCTTTAGTAGGTCCCAGTAGATTTCTTGAAATAAGATCAGCTAAATAATCTTTTCCTGTCTTCTCTAAACTCTGGGATGCCGTATGTTTTACGAATCCCTCCGCTATCCACAATCTTATCAATTTTGACACTAAAACACTTCCTCTTAAAAATACTCCCATGTAGAAAAAGCATGATCGTAAATGATCCGGTAAATACATGCAAGTCAAATCTAGAATGCGATATACCTGTGAACCTTTCAGACCATATACGCGGGACCCTAAAGTTTGTGCTACTTCTTCCCACTTATTCACTGTTTTCCGAATGGTCCGAAGAAGAGCAACTACAAAAGTCTTTGATTCAGGTTTACATCTTTTAGCAATTTTCATTCCGACTTCTAACAGTTCCTCAGGGCAGCTTACTATTTGAAAGAATGACTCCCAGATTTGATCATTTATTGGACATTGAGGTTCCGCTATGCTCTTAGATTTAGCTGGCAATGCAAACTCCTCCTCTGTAGTAACTAATAAGATTCTACTTCCGTTGTGAGAATCTGGGAACCATCTTTGCATTGTAAACCACATATGTACAATAAAAGAAGTATCAATCACAACAAGGAATCTCTCCCCCTTGAGACATTCAAACAGTAGTTTAGTCAATTCTTTATTATTCTTGGAACTAATTTCATCTGAAAGATCAACCAGGTCACCTAAAAGCTCCAATAATGCCTTTTTTATATCATTATGAGAAGAAACCCAGCCAAGAAGAATAAATGCTCGAGACTTGAAGTGACTGATGACAGAAGGAGAATTGTACAATTCTTTAGCCAATGCTTTCTTGCCTATTCCTTCTGGACCAACAATGGTGATAATGTTGAGTGGATCATCTCCTCCAAGAAGCATATCTTTTATCATTGTTTTCTTCCCCCAAAAATATGTTATACCTTTAAGTGATAAACAGATAGAAAATAAGTTTAAGCAAAAGAAAAAGAAGTTACAGTCAATACTAGTCTCTCGAGCTGGCTAGTTGAACCTGAAAAAACACCTGATATGAAGATGAAGATGAAATAAGTTCAGCTTCTGTTTGTAATTTGTTGTGTTCAAAGAAGTTCAACAAAGGCTGATTTTAGGAGAACATTCAAGCATAACAAACTAATGCATAGCGACGATAATTTTTTTTGAGTTTCGATATTGCACCTTTGATGTTAGAGTGTGACCCGAAACCGAGATGCTAATGAAGTCCTGTTTTTTCTTGGTTACAGGGTGAAGTCACAACTGAATCCACACCATTCCATCAGATTAAAGAAAGTAATGGGGAATGGTGTAGTTTAAGGGACATATTTTGTGTTGATTACTTTGTACAATATATAATACCTATATAATAGTAGTGTACAAACTGAGTTTGTTGTAGATGAATTTTTCAAGGCAACATTGCAATGCTTAAGATGTCAATAAAAACTACTCATTATCTATATAAACTTGCTTAACAAAGATGAGTTTTTTCTCATGGCAGAGAACAAATCTAAATTTATACAAAGGCATAGCAGAGAACCGAAAATAATTAACACAATCTAAAAAGAGAAGTGTGTAAATATAACAAAATATACAAAAGTATCTTTTACAGACAAACAGTAACTTCATTATAAAAAAGAAGTAACATATGTAACAGCAACCTCCTCATGATCATCATCTAAAAGTTCCTGTTAAGACAAATAAAGTTGTATTAGAGTATTAGCAATTAAAAATGGACATATGAAATAGTAAATACAAAATTTAGGAGTAGAATTTAGAATAATATGAATTTACTTATAGAAAAGCCACAACCAACACACCTGATTATTATTCGCAAGATATTTTGAGTTCATCATGACCCCAATGTTCCACATGCTGATCTTGAATAAGTCTGACTGATTTTTCAGCAGACGGAGTGCACCATTTCACCACAATCATGCGTATGGAAGAAATGTATGCAAAATCTTGAGGGATCTCTACAATCTTATAGCAATCGTACAGCTCTAGATGCTCGAGGCTGGGAAAGTGATTACGAGTGGCATTCCAGTATTTCAGACCATCCATTCTTTCCAACTTCAAGTATTTGAGTTTCGGGAACACCACGTCCTCTTCCATATCCCATCTTTCACCTTCAAATGCATTGTAGCTTAACTCGAGAGCCTCCAGATTCTTTAGCATTGCAATTTGAAACATTGCATTCCATGGCATTTTAAACTTCATCAAAGTAAGTTTCTTCAGATTGGAAGGGAAATTGAACTTACATGGATATTCACCTGCGCCCATGTAAACCACCTTGAGTGATATTAGTTTATTGAGAAAATCCAACATCGGGAATCGGTTGCATTTCGTATCATCATCCCATGAATCTAGAAATATACACTTTAGTTTAAGAATGCCTGATAACCTTCTCAACATCTTCTCCATATTGTCTCCATAAGCAATATAGGGTTCCGAAAAGGTTTGTAGATTTTCTAGAATGGAAGAGGAGTTCTCAAGTCTGTGGGGCTCCAAATCAAAAGAAGAAAAAGTATTTATATGAATATGTCTCAACTTTATCATGTCACATATACAATCTGCTACTTTTACAACTTCATCATTTGATTGTTTGAAATGAAAAGTTTCAAGGTTCCAAATATTGGATATGGATGGTGGAATAAATTTCACAGTGCTTGTGACAGCCAAGTATCTTAGCAGAACAAGAACACCAACCTCTATAAAAGAGTCTCCTATCACGATATCTTCAATATTCAATATCCTAAGAAACTTAAATTTGTTATAAATGAACGAAATATCACATGAATGGTGCTTCGAGCTATCATCATCATAAGTAGGTCTAAAAAACAGTGATTGCAGAAATGGCCCCGAGGACATAACAAACTTATCCCATTTTGATATCATCTTGAGACGACGTTGGTAACATATTGTGGGTGAAGAAGAAGAAGAAGATGAATAATTACCATCATCAATCTGCAAGAAATTATCTTTCATAACTTTGCTTTTGAGGAAGTCACGAACCACATGATTATAAACACAAGTGGCCTTGCCAAGGATATTCCATTCAGTAGGTCCCAGTAGGTTTCTTGAAATAAGATCGGCTAAATAATCATTTCCTGTCTTCTCTAAGCTCTGGGATGCCATATGTTTTACAAATCCCTCCGCTATCCACAATCTTATCAATTGTAACACTAAAACATAATCTTCATTTGAAAATACTACCATATAGAAAAAGCATGATCGTAAATGATCCGGTAAATACATGCAAGTCAAATCTAGTATGCGATTTACCTGCGAACCTCTCCAACCAAATACGCGGGACCCTAAAGTTTGTGCAACTTCTTCCCACTGATTCACTGTTACCCGAAGCGTCCGAAGAAGAGCAACTACAAAAGTCTTTGATTCAGGTTTACATCTTTTAGCGATTTTCATTCCGACTTCTAACAGTTCTTCAGGGCAGCTCACTATTTGAAGGAATGACTCCCATATTTGTGGAGATTGGGGTTCCCCTATGCTCTTAGATTTAGCTGGGAAAGCAAACTTCTCCTCTGTAGTAACTAATAAGATTCTACTTCCATTGTGAGAATCTGGAAACCATTTTTGCATTATACCCCAAATACTGAAACACCAATAAGTATCAATCACAACAAGGAATCTCTTTCCCTCCAGACATTCAAACATTAGTTTAGTCAATTCTTCATTATTCTTGGAACGGATTTCATCTGAAAGATCAACCAGCTCCTCTAAAAGCTCCAATAATACCCTTGTTATATCATTATGAGAAAGAAAATAATGAGAACTAAATGCACGAGACTCGAAGTGACTAATGACAGAAGGAGAATTGTACAATTCATTAGCCAATGCTTTCTTGCCTATTCCTTCCGGACCAACAATGGTGATAATGTTGAGTGGCTCATCTCCTCCAAGAAGCATATCTTTTATTATTGTTTTCTTCCCCTTGAGATCCTCCACCACATCTTCCTTTGTCCTTCTTTCTTGCTCTATTTTGAGAAAATCTAGAAAGATATCATTAAGCCAGCCGATACAGCGCCAGTAAGGAACATCTCCAACAAGAAAGGAATCAAGGGCATACTCCACATCATATGCCAATTTTGTAATTGTTTCAATAGTCTCCTTTAAAAACAATGGTGGGTTGCTAGAGATTTGTATGAGGTCAGAATACCAGAAACAAAGCTCACTTTTCACCCTCTGAATGAAATAGTTGAAAGGGAGAGTTGAACTAGCTGCGTCTTTCAACAACTCCTCAAGATTCTCCAATAGATGGTCAATGAAGACGAATGGACTTGTTTTTGGATATGTAAGTATAATTGGCCTCTCCACTCTAAAACGTTGGAAAGTAGGCGTATCATTGAGCGGAAGAAAAAATTTGTATAGCTGCGAACAAAGTTTAAGGGCCATGAATTCATTCATTTTACTGAGATCAAATGAGTTGAAAAAGGATCCTACATTCCTGATAACAGATCTAGCTACTTGTAAATCACCATCTTCATCTTCAAGCAACTCTTGAGGAGAAGGATCTATGAGGATTGCTTTTATGATTACAATACCAGTTATAATCTCCTCTATCATTTTTGGAGGCACAACAAGGGAACAGATAAGAAATTCAAGGAGAGCATCAAAACCAGAAAAATCAATCTTAGTACCCTCATCAGCAACTCTCTCATCTAAAATACTGTTAAGTGCCAATAAGGGATGCACAAAGGGGGGATTTCGAAGAGATTCAAAAAAAGCATTATAATCAGATTCAAATTCAGAAAAATCAGATTCGGTATCACTTTGCATATCTTTTTGTTTTTTTGTTTTGTTGCTTAGAATTTTAGTGTGGGGAAGAAGTAAATTAAAATAAAATAAGTTGGAAGAGGATGAATCTCCAAACAAGATTGAAGCAAAAGGAAAAAAGAAAATGTATGGCTTGTAGGAATACCTTACGATCTGATCTGATCTGATCTAATCTGATCCGATCCGATCCGATCAGTGAAGGGTGGGGAGGGGACGAAGAGGATGGGGGTTCTTGTGGAAGTGATCCGATCTGATTGATAAAACAGAGTGGTGGATGACTGGTTGACCTGGTCCAATTAGAGTGTTGGACATGGAGACTTTGGACTGGTGGGTAAGCAACGATTGTTTACACCGCAGCAAAGACTTTCTCTCTATCTTTCTTCGCAAGCTTTGAGAGTTTTTCTGCAAAGTCTTTTGGTTTGTTTTAATTGAAACTACATGGTTGACTTGGATGCCTATGTGAAGGCAAAGTCTTCCATACAATAGTTTTTATTTTGTTTTTATTAAAACTCAAAAATTCCCTTTTAGGAACTAAAGTGAAATTATGTTACTATTAGTAGTAAATAACAACGATAATGAATTAAGAAAATTTATATCAAAGCATAAACTAAGTAATTTTTACCATAGGGTCTCTTTTAAATTTATATTTTTATATAATTTAAAATAATAAAATATTGTATTATAATTCTAATAGTATAATGTTAATTTTAATTTTCCAAAGTTTAAAATAACTAGAAATTACAAAACTGAATGGTATAAATCAGTTAGTTATGTTATAAGAGTACGAATTTGATTGAGAATTAGTTAGGTTAGAAATTAGATAATGAACCATTTTATTGAAAAATATTGTTACCTTCTATATTGGAAAGAACACCATTTTTTTTTTCAAACTGAAAGAACACTATTGCTGAAATTTCTCATCTGATTTTTTTTTTAGTTGAGAAAATAACTTTTATTCAATAAAGTACCAAAAGAAATTATAAGTCAACCTACACTTATAACTTCAAAGTCATTCCTAAGTAAGTTGGTTAATTGGGGAGGTGGAAAATAACTCCAAAGGTTAAACAATCTGCCTTTTAGCATTTGTTTAGCCACCTAATCCGCACTTCTATTGTTTTCTCTCTTTGTAAAGGAGATACAAATATTATCCCTAAGTGCACAAAAACGAATGTTCTTCACCACAAGTTTAATACAACTAAAAATATTACAATTAGCAGAATTAACTTGATTAATAGCTACAAGGCAATCATTCTCAACTTCTACAGATCCTTTTGGTCTCTTGTTTGCCATTTCACAAGCCTCCAAGATGCCTCTAGCTTTTGCTTCTAATATTGAATGAGCTTGTATGACTTTAGCTTTTCCTCCAAAAAACAACTTGTAGGATCACGTAGTATACAAGCAACAGCTGTTGTGTTAGTAGTAAGATTAAAAGAGGCATCACAATTTATTTTAACTTTGCCTAAAGTGGTGGAGGGGGGGTTCCAACTATTACTATTATCAATTTTACTACCCTCTATTGTATAACTTTGATCCTTATTCATATGTATTTTGTTATGAATATTAATACCAGCTTTTAGAGACTCCTTTTCTTTACCATAAGGTATGGAATTATCCATTGCCTCAGTAGTATGCTCAGTAGCTGAGTAGTACTCATCATAGGCAATTAATGCATTTTTAGCCGTGTTCAGAGGGTCAAGGGTAATACCCTCAAAAATAAAATCATTTCTTGCCTTCCAGATTTGCCAAGCAATAAAAAAAAACCAGATCTCCCATATTTTTTCCTTCAGTTTTTTCCTCCTGATTTAATCTTACAAATTGAATCCATCTTTTCACATTAGAGGACGGGTCTGAAAGTGAATTAAAGCAAAGAGGACTAGCAAGCCAAACTGCTCTTGCCCAAGAGCAATGAAAAAGTAAATGTTCAATAGATTCACTAACTTCTCCACAAATGTTACATAAAGGGCTATGGATAGACTTCCTGATATATCTGTTCTCATTAGTAGCTAGCCCTTTATTGCAACATTTCCAGATATAATTTTTAATTTTAGGATATGTTATAGATTTCCAGAGAAAATTTTAGGATATGTTATAGGATATCAAGATTACTTAAAAGAACAAGCTGTCATCGGCAAAGAGAATATGAGTAATCATTGGAGCCCCTCTCGCAATTTTTATACCTTTGAGCAATTTCATTTAAACATAATGATCGATGAGTGAGGTTAATGCTTGTGTAACCAAACAAAATAAATAAGCTGATAAAGGATCACCTTGTCTTAGTCCTTTCTTAGGATTATTAATATCAAACAATTTACCATTAATTTGTATTTTGTAAGTGACAGTAGATATACAGTTTTGTATCCACTTAATCCATCTGCTATAAGACCCATTTTTGTTAAGAGATCTAGTAAGAAATCCCATTCAATATTCTCATATGCCTTGCTCATATCTGCTTTGATGGCAAGGCTATACTTTTTTGAAGTTCTCTTGTTCTTCAGAAAATGAGTAGCCTCTTGGGCTATAATAATATTCTCAAATATTGACCTACGTGGAATAAAGGCAGTTTGAGTATTTGATATTAAATCACTAAGCCATGGTTGTAACCTGTTGGCTAGAATTTTAAAGATTACTTTATAAATAAAGTTTGCACAACTGATTGGCCTGAAAGATGAAATAAAGTCAAGATTAGTACACTTTGGAATTAATGAAATAATAGTTCCATCAATTTTTTCAAGAGAAGAGTTTTGCATAATGAAATCAGATACAAGTTTAATAAGATTTAATTTAATTTCATTCCAGAATTTTTTGAAAAAGAATCCACTAAAGCCATCTGGTCTAGGGGATTTATCACCCCCTAAGGACCAAACAACTTTCTTGAGTTCTATTTCATTGACTGGTTTAATCAACTCATTATTCATTTCTTGAGTTACCACTTTTTTCACACAATGGATAATTGGATCATAGTTTCTTGGCCCAACCGAGGTGAATATATTGTTATAGTAAGAGGTAATCTCCTCAAAAATTTCATGATCAGACTCAGTCCACTCACCATCCAATTTCTTAAGTCTAGAGATTTTATTTCTAACTCTCTTAAGTTTAGTAATGGCATGATAGTACTTAGTATTCCTATCTCCCAATCTTAACCAAGTGTCTTTTTATCTCAATGACCAATATAATTCTTCCTTCTTCCAATACAATTCTAGTTCAGAGTTCAATTTCTTAAAAACACTATCATTTTCAGTTGAGTAAGGAGCATTGAAAACCTCCTCCAATTTATCAAGAGTTTTTGAGATGAGAATTTTGTTATTCAATATTCTTTTTCGAGCCCAAAGAGATACACTCTTTTGTATTCTTTTAAGTTTTATGCCAAATCTTTGTATTCCTCTCAAAAAGTCAAGGTTTTTGTCCTTCCATTTATTGAGGATTAAATTACAGCATGATTTATCAAAAATCCAACCTTTTTCAAGAATAAACCTTTTATTGTTCTTATTTGATGGTTTAATCCCAAAATTTAGCACTACTTGTGTATGATCTGACCCAGTTGGTGGTAAAAGAGAACACCATAAATCAAGAAAGGAGTCAAACCATTTTTTGTTAACCGAAATCCTATCAAGAATTTGTTTATTCAAAAGATTGCCATTCCTCTTGTTAGACCAAGAGAAGCTACATCCTTTTGGTTGTAATTCCATCAAGTCATTTGATTTAATAAAGTTATTAAAGAATCCCATATTCCTTCTTTTGATACTATCAATATTACCTCCCAATTTTTCCGAGGAAAATCTAATGAGGTGAGGTTAAAATCCCCAAGTATACACCAACAATTCTGAGAATTGTTTAATTTAGTGATTTCATTTAAAAATTCCTCTTTGTCACCATCAGCTGTAGGGCCATAAACAAAAAAAAATATAGACCAGTCCTGTCAAAGGATGTAAATATGAGCAGTAAACTAAGTTCTTAGATGGACGTATATGTGTATACAGGTTTAAATCTTTAACAAAGACAGCTAGCCCACCAGAAATACTCACAGGATCAATAATAGTAGCTAAAGTCATGTTAAGTTTGGGGCATAACTTTTCAAGAACCTTGATGTCTCCCTATTTGTTCTAATTATTAGCCCCTTGGAGACATACTTTTAGGTGAATAAATGACTTATTTGATAGACTTTTAGGCTTAATTGATCATATTGCACTTTCTCCCCTTGGAAATTAACTATTTACAGTTTCTGAGCTTTTGTGCTTATGAGCTTTTGTGCTTAAATTTGATTGTTTTTAATGCAAAGTTAATAGGTTCTTGAATTTCATGAAAGACCAATCCAAGGAGGAGAAGTGAGAATTAAAGTCTTAGTGTATTTTAGAGTGTTAGGAAATGATTTTTACTCGAGTTTCTATTTTTAGAGTGCACTTTCCTATTTCTATTTCTTGATTTATGGATTTATTCTTTTTAAGCATATGCGGTTTAATTATTTATTTAATGTGAAGCTTTAAAAGATAAATGGTAATTACTAAGAGACCAAGTCGAGATAAAGAAGTAAAGGAAAGAGATTTACATGGAAATAAGAAGATTTAGGAAGGATATATGCAAAGAAGGAAAAGATAAAGATGTTTTATGAATCTGAAATTCCAGCCACGTTTCAAAGATTATTCCATAACTTAAGATTGGCTAGGAATCTGGACGGGTGGTCTGCACCAATAGAAAGCTCTTTCCAAGACAAGCAGTTTCATATATTGGAACTTCTCAAACGGATAAGTATTGAAAAAGATATGACCAAATCAAATCAGCAGCAAAATCTTACCTTTCCTAGAATTTAGGGTTACGAATTTAAGAGTTCTTAACTTGTCTTCCACTCCAAGTAAATTCGACCTAGGGTTCCCTAACACCTATAAATACACCCCTTAACCTCCTCTTTTCACACACTTCAGGGAATTACTGATGTCTCCCGATTTGTTCTAATTATTATCCCCTTGGAGACATCCTTTTAGGTGAATAAATGACTTGTTTGATAGACTTTTAAGCTTATTTGATCATATTACACTTTCTCCCCTTGGAAATTAACTATTTGCAGAATCTGAGCTTTTGTGCGTAAATTTGACTATTTTTAAATGCAAAGTTAATTGGTTCTTGAATCTTATGAAAGACCAATCCAAGGAGAAAAAGTTAGAATAAAGTCTTAGTGTATTTTAGAGTGTTAGGAAATGATTTCTAGTCGAGTTTCTATTTTTAGAGTGCACTTTCCAATTTCGATTTCTTGATTTCTTGATTTATTCTTTTTAAGCATATGCGGTTTAATTATTTATTTAATGTGAAGCTTTAAAGAGATAAATGGTAATTACTTAGAGGCCAAGTCAAGATAAAGATGAAAGGAAAGAAGATTTACATGGAAATAAGAAGATTTGGTAAAGATTTATTCAAAGGAGGAAAAGATAAAGCTGCCTTTTGAAATCTGAAATCCAGCCACGTTTTAGGAATTAAATCATAATAAAAGATTGGCTAGGATTCTGGACGAATGGTCTGCACCAATAGAAAGAGATTTCCAAGACAAGCAGTTTCATATATTGGAACTTCTCAAATGGATAAGTATTGAAAAAGATATGACCAAATCAAATCAGCAGAATCTTATCTTTTAGAGCTACGAATTTGAGAGTCTTTGACTTGTCTTCCACTCCAAGCAAAATTCGACCTAGGTTCCTCCAACACCTATAAATACACCCCTTAACCTCCTACTTTCACACACTTCAGAGAATTAACAAGAGGCTTAAGGTTTTCAAGTCAGAGCACGAAGGAGAGAAGAAGCTAGAAGCTGGAGGAATCCTGTTCTTCCATCCATAGTCATTCTACCCTTTAGGTTTTTCATTTATCTTTTGTATTTGAACATGAATTACTTTTCTTTTATGTTAGTTTTTAATTCCATCATGAGCTAAAATTCTTTATACTTGAGCATCGCATAAAAGGGATGAACCTTAATTAATGTTTTCTATGTTTTGAATTTGGGATTGTTTAGATTTAAATTGAATTGAGTTTTAGGTATTGGATATTACTTTGTTTTCATTACTAATTCTTTTAGGAACAACTAGAATTAACTGTTAGTATTTGGGCTATTCACTTTAGTGGCGAAGTGATCATCCGACAGGGGGGTTTGAATACAGATCTAGGTTATACCCGTGTAATGTCCGTTATTGACCGACAGGCTTAACTAGTTACATAGCCAAAGAGGTAAATGCATATCATCCGAAAAGCCATATTCGACCATACAGGTGTTTATGATACTTTAGGATAGCTTCTAGGTTCACCCGACAGGGGGCTAGGAGATATTAGAGTCCCGACTAATATTATAATTCCAATTCTACCCTTAAACATAGCATAGATTACATTGATTAAGTGGATTCCTTTGCGAGGATCAAGTATCTCTCTTATCTGAAGTTAGTCGTTTATTTGCTTTATTTCTTTTCTGTTAAGTTAATTTAGTTTTATTTTAATTGCATCTTTTAATTTCCAAAAACCAAACAAAAATTCTATCTTTTATTTTTCTGTTTAGCAATTATCTCTACTATCTGATTAATATTTGGGTTGAACCTAATCCGTCCCTGAGAACGAACTTGATTATCATATATTACTTGGGACAACCGTACACTTGCGGTTAAGTGGTTCCTCTATTTTGCACTTTATTTTATAACACCCCAGGACCCACCAAGTTTTTGGCGCCGCTGCCGGGGACGGTAGCCTGTGACCCCGGTGTTAATCTTTAGTAGTTGTAATTGTTTATTTATTTTTTCAGTTTTACGCTTGGTTTTTGTTTTTGTTGTACAGATTTTTATTCAGGTAATGCTCAAGAGTTTTATTGAAGATGTATAGAGGACATTACC
Organism: Nemophila menziesii; assembly: GCA_029959085.1. Taxonomy (NCBI): domain Eukaryota; kingdom Viridiplantae; phylum Streptophyta; class Magnoliopsida; order Boraginales; family Hydrophyllaceae; genus Nemophila; species Nemophila menziesii. Next base: position 90,326 of record JARWIR010000115.1, read on the forward strand.
CGGATCCCGATCCATGTGACTATTGGGAAGACTCTTCGGGACAACAACAATGGGGTAGTAACTTCTACCAACAATCCTATCAATACCCGCAAGAGCAGGATTGGAACAACCAATGGATCGGGAATAATCAACAACAATCATCATATCATTATCCCCAGGAGCAAGGATGGAACAACCAATGGGTTGGAAACATTCAACAACCTCCACCTCATCACTATCAGCAAGAAATTGACAATGAGATACGTTCTAAACTCCAACGCATAGTAGAAGAAACAAACTCCACCGTTGCACGCTTGCAGCAGATGGCTGAAGAATGGGGTAGTATGTCTTATGAAGATTCCACTCCCCCGAGGGATGGAAGAGATCAACTGGAAGAAGTAGTTGAGGAGGAGGTGTTGAAGGAAGATATTAGTGATAGTGATATGACCATCATGCCGGTTATAAAAGAAGACCACCATGTGGTTGACAATCTTATTAGCATGGTGGAAGAAGGAGTAGCAACGAAAATCCTAGAAATTGAAACTGAGGTTGCTATGCCTATAGTGTGTGCACATGATCCAGATACTGAACGCAAACAAGAAAAAGAGGTGATCGAGATTCAGATTCCACATCAAGAATATGATGAAGTAATAGTGGAAGATTGGGTTGAAAGCGAAGACGAATGTGCAGTGGTTGAGAAATCAATTGAAGAGTTAAAGCTTCATAATAAAAGAGAAATCGAATTCCCACCACAAAAATTCACCAATCACTATCTCCACCTCAAATCATCATTAGAGATAGAATATCGGAATCACCTCTATCACTACAAATGATCAATAGGTGCTACGCAAGAAAGGTGCTACACCGCGAGAGTAAAGCGGCAAGGAGGAGCACCTACCCACCACACTTTAAAGAGGAACGCGAGATTGAAGAGAGTAATAATGAGCTTATACCATTGAGGACGGTCATCTATTATCGTGTGGTGAAGAATACGTTTCGTCATGAAAGTAAGAAGGCGAAACGGAGATACTACCCTCCCCCTATCAGAGATCGATTGAATAAAATTTTAAGGGGGAAGGTTCTAAAACTTACATGCCAAGGACGAGGCGAATTCAAGCGGAGGATAACCGCAAGGGCCTCATTACCATCTTCATGGAAGGTAACACGTCGAACTTAAAGACGTAATAAACAAAAGTGCTTCTTGGGAGACAACCCATGTTTAAATTGCTTTAAGTTTTTAAATTCCTAGTGTATAATTCTAAGTTAAGTGTCAAGTTTTAGTGTCTACTTTTAAAAGAAATGAGAAAGGTAGTGTGTTATTGGTGCAGGAATCGAGTTTGGGGTGCTAGGAAGTGCAAAAAGAAAATTTTGGAGGCTGGCGCGGACTACCCCCGCGGTGTACCCCCTATACCGCAGGGATGTACCGCGCCCAAAAAAAACCCGTACCACGGGTCCGCACCACGGGTCTTATCCAGAGGCGAGAAAAAAAAGAAGCTGATAGCCGCGGTGCACCGCAACCTATACCGCACGCCCAAAACGCGTGCCACGGGGTATGTACCGCGGGTTTTTTGACGGAGAACGTGCGGGCTACCCCATGCACCGCACCCCTGCACCGCACGGCAAAACCCGTGCCACGGGGTGCTAGCACGGGGTCAAGACAGGAGCGAAAAAAATCAACAGTTGTTGCGCACGGTACACCCCGCGGACTACCCATGCACCGCAGGGATGCACCGCGCCAGGCGGTTTGTGAGAACAAAGCCCAGTCAACTTTTAACTTTAACGAGATAAACCCTAGCCTCTTTCAAACGAATTTTCCAGCTCCCAACCCTATAAAAACAACTTGAAGCTTGATTATACCTGCACAAAGACCACTACAACACCAAAGAACATTAAATCCTTCCTCCTAATCCATTCCAAACACACATCTAACACCACAATCCTTCAAGAACATCAAGAAATCTTCTACTTCAAGCTTAAACCTCTTCATCAAAGCTTCAATCCTATTCATTAAACCTTCCCCAAGCCATTACATATCCATTACCCATCTCATATGACTCCATAATACTTCATTACAAATCCTCAAAACATCAAATTTCAAAACTCCTCTCTAGTTTTTGATTATTTGAAGTTTTGAGTTTGGGGTCCATTGAGATGTCAAAGATTGGGAGGTCAAGAATACCATGAAGAGAAAAGAGAAGTTGGAGAAGCTTGTATTACTTTTGGGTGTTGAAAGATGTAGTTGAATGGAACTTTTGGGAGGATAATCATGAAGAGGTGTTGAACCAATATGAAAATCACAAAAGAGTTGGAGCTTATGCAAATCATATCACGTAAAGTGAGCAATGTTCAACATGCCACCTACGCAACACAAGGAGCTCAACCTACACGCAACAATGGAAACCAGCTTCGTGCTGGTTTAGATATGTTTTCCTATCCCTTTCTTATTTGTTTTATTTGTTTATTTGCTTTATTGAGTCTTTTTCGAGTCGTGGGGACACGACTCAATTTTGAGTTTGGGGTGGGGTTCGTTGCCTCATCCCAATTTTATGTGTTTTACTGTTTTTTTTTAAATTAGTCTAAGGGTTGCGTGACTGTAGAGAATTTTAAATGCCCCCATCAAGCATGCTTTTTGTGAATTAATGATAGAAAATAGTTTACTTTAGGAGTTAGTATGAAAATGAACTTTGATTGCATGCAAATATGAAGTAATTGATAGGAAAAATTAATGAACAATGCAAAAGAAGTAAACTTGTACTTAAGGATAATAGGTGCTTTGTAGAACGTGAGATCTAAATGAGTAGAGAACCCACTTAGGTATGAACTAGAGACAAGTTGTGTAGATAGGAAGATGATAGAGGCAGTTCTTTGTTAGCCCTTTGAATCCTTTTTGGCCTTCTATCCCTGAATTAATTTTATCCTTCTTAGACAAATTTTTAGCCTTTAAGCCTTTCTTTTGTCACCACATTATAAGCCAAATTCCCTTTAGATTATTAGGCATGACCATATGACCCGCACTTGAATCACGATCCTGAGACTTCCTGTCTTGAGCTTGAGTTTGGGGTGGTGGGTCCACTATATGGGAATTTACATTGGGTTGGGATTGTTGAGCTTATCAATGATGCTTTGTGCTATATTTTGATGATGATTCACAAGTTATTTGTATTGTAACCCTTTGCCGGGGTAATAGTGAATGGAAAAGAAGCTTCGAGCTCCAGTTATGAATAGGCATAACTATAGCATGATATCTCAAACATTAAAAACGAGAGTCATAGCTATAAGAAAAGAAAAAAATGAATGATTTGAAAAGAATATACATATTCGGACCGGCAAAGTGGAAATTTTTAGGTGAATCATCCTTAGTGCTTATTGGGTTAATTTGGGGACGCTAATTAAGCGCGTCAATTGGGTTGAGTAAGAACGTTATTCGAGTGTAAACTCAAGCTCTTGGACAGTTTGTTGATGGTAAGTGAGGAGAGAGCCAAAAGCTCACTTCAAATTTACCAAATATACATACCATACCGTCCTTCAGCCTACGCTAAAACCGTAAAGACCTCGTGATTCCTAGATGCGCAGTGAGTTAATAGGGATTATTCTAAGTGGAACATTCAACACAAGTAAGGATCGAGGAACACCCTATAGCCACCATCTTGAGATAAGTAATAAGCGTAACCTTCTAGCATTGTGAAATTAATTTTGGATTGATATTGTTTTTGTATTTGATTTTGCATGATAAGTGTAGGCGTATATTAATTCCTAGGTTAGACTATATGAAATTTGTTTTAAGCTTTGCTTTGGGAGTATTTACTAGATTCTACCTTCTGCGTTCACCTAAAAGATCCTTTGTTTTTATTTTACTTTGTCGGGACGACAAAGGTTTGAGTTTGGGGTCTTGATGTCTCCCGATTTGTTCTAATTATTAGCCCCTTGGAGACATCCTTTTAGGTGAATAAATGACTTGTTTGATAGACTTTTAAGCTTATTTGATCATATTACACTTTCTCCCCTTGGAAATTAACTATTTGCAGAATCTGAGCTTTTGTGCGTAAATTTGACTATTTTTAAATGCAAAGTTAATTGGTTCTTGAATCTTATGAAAGACCAATCCAAGGAGAAAAAGTGAGAATAAAGTATTAGTGTATTTTAGAGTGTTAGGAAATGATTTCTAGTCGAGTTTCTATTTTTAGAGTGCACTTTCCAATTTCGATTTCTTGATTTAATTATTTATTCTTTTTAAGCATATGCGGTTTAATTATTTATTTAATGTGAAGTTTTAAAGAGATAAATGGTAATTACTTAGAGGCCAAGTCAATATAAAGATGAAAGAAAAGAATATTTACATGGAAATAAGAAGATTTGGTAAAGATTTATTCAAAGGAGGAAAAGATAAAGCTGCCTTTTGAAATCTGAAATCCAGCCACGTTTTAGGAATTAAATAATAATAAAAGATTGGCTAGGATTCTGGACGAATGGTCTGCACCAATAGAAAGAGCTTTCCAAGATAAGCAGTTTCATATATTGGAACTTCTCAAACGGATACGTATTGAAAAAGATATGACCAAATCAAATCAGCAGAATCTTATCTTTTAGAGCTACGAATTTGAGAGTCTTTGACTTGTCTTCCACTCCAAGCAAAATTCGACCTAGGTTCCTCCAACACCTATAAATACACCCCTTAACCTCCTACTTTTACACACTTCAGAGAATTAACAAGAGGCTTAAGGTTTTCAAGTCAGAGCACGAAGGAGAGAAGAAGCTAGAAGCTGGAGGAATCCTGTTCTTCCATCCATAGTCATTCTACCCTTTAGGTTTTTCATTTATCTTTTGTATTTGAACATGAATTCCTTTTCTTTTATGTTAGTTTTTAATTCCATCATGAGCTAAAATTCTTTATACTTGAGAATCGCATAAAAGGGATGAACCTTAATTAATGTTTTCTATGTTTTTAATTTGGGATTGTTTAGATTTAAATTGAATTGAGTTTTAGGTATTGGATATTACTTTGTTTTCATTACTAATTCTTTTAGGAACAACTAGAATTAACTGTTAGTATTTGGGCTATTCACTTTAGTGGCGAAGTGATCATCCGACAGGGGGGTTTGAATACAGATCTAGGTAATACCCGTGTAATGTCCGTTATTGACCGACAGGCTTAACTAGTTACATAGCCAAAGAGGTAAATGCATATCATCCGAAAAGCCATATTCGACCATACAGGTGTTTATGATACTTTAGGATAGCTTCTAGGTCCACCCGACAGAGGGCTAGGAGATATTAGAGTCCCGACTAATATTATAATTCCAATTCTACCCTTAAACATAGCATAGATTACATTGATTAAGTGGATTCCTTTGCGAGGATCAAGTATCTCTCTTATCTGAAGTTAGTCGTTTATTTGCTTTATTTCTTTTATGTTAAGTTAATTTAGTTTTATTTTAATTGCATCTTTTAATTTCCAAAAACCAAACAAAAATTCTATCTTTTATTTTTCTGTTTAGCAATTATCTCTACTATCTGATTAATATTTGGGCCAAACCTAATCCGTCCCTGAGAACGAACTTGATTATCATATATTACTTGGGACAACCGTACACTTGCGGTTAAGTGGTTCCTCTATTTTGCACTTTATTTTATAACACCCCAGGACCCACCAATTACACAAGAGGCTAAAGGTTTTCAAGTCAGAGCAAGAAGGCAAGGAGAAGCTAGTGCTGGAGGAATCCTGTTCTTCCATCAGCAGTCATTCTACCCTCTAGATTTTTATTTATCTTTTGTATTTTGAACATGAATTCCTTTTCTTTTATGTTAGTCTTTAATTTTCTTATGAGCTAAATTTCTTTATACTTGAGAATCGCATTAAAGGGATGAACCTTAATTAATTAATCTATGTTTTGAATTTGGGATTGTTTAGATTTAAATTGAATTGAGTCTTATATATTGGATATTTTTTTGTTCTTATTTACTAATTCTTTTCCGCGCAACTAGAATTAGCTGTTAGTATTTGGGCTATTCACTTTAGTGGCGAAGTGATCATCCGACAGGGGGGTTTGAATACAGATCTAGGTAATACCCGTGTAATGTTCGTTATTGACCGACAGGCTTAACTAGTTACATATCCAATGACGTAAAACCATATCATCCGAAGAGATATATTCGACCATATAGGTGTTTATAATAATTTAGGATAGCTCCTAGGTCCACCCGACAAGGGGCTAGGAGATATTAGAGTCCCGACTAATATTATAATTCCAATTCTACCCTTAAACATAGCATAGATTATATTGATTGCGAGACTCAAGTATCTCTCTTATCTGAAGTTAGTCGTTTATTTGTTTTATTTCCTTTCTGTTAATTTAATTTTAGTCTTTACTTTATTTGCATCTTTAATTTACAAAAACCAAACAAAAATTCTTATCTTTTATTTTTCTGTTTAGCAATTATTCCTACTACTTGATTAATATTTGGGTTGAACCTAATCCGTCCCTGAGAACGAACTTGATTATCATATATTACTTGGGACAACCGTGCACTTGCGGTTAAGTGGTTCCTCTTTATTTATCGCTTTATTTTATAACACCCTAGGACCCACCAAGTTTTTGGCGCCGCTGCCGGGGACGGTAGCGTGTGACCCTGGTGTTAGTCTTTTAGTAGTTTAATTGTTAGTTTAGTTTTAGTTTTATTTTTCAGTTTTTCGCTTTGGGTTGTCTTTCTTTCTCAGGTTTACAGGTTTTGGTTTATGCGTGAGGATATCGTAATTCTTGCAAATCCAGAAAACCTAGTTCGAGAAGCAAATAAAAGAAAGAGAGAAGCTAAAGCAAAAGAGTTAGAGGAGCAATTAGCAAGAGAAACAATGGCTGGAAATCAACTCAACCCTCCAATTGTTCTCACTGCTCCTCGGAACACTGACCTGTGGTTCATCAATGGCCCTGAAGAAGCTCCATTTCGAGCTCCTACCCTCGGAATTGGCCCTGCAAATATTAATGTCGAGAGATTCAGACCCGATCCTGGTATGTTATCTCAGTTTCAATGTTATGGCAATTTCCGAGGAGCACCTGGCGAAGATCCAATTCGTGCTGTACAGAAGTTCATGCAAATTTGCGATTCTTATATTACGTAAGGAGTAACTAGAGAGCAAATGTATTTTGCTAATTTTAGATACTTCGTTATTGATGGAGCAAGTGAGTGGCATGATTCTCAAGAACCCGGAACAATTACAACATGGGATGCATTACAAACCGCGTTCTTCGACAGATACTACCCAACGAATATGATATTAGATGCGCAAGTTGAAATAACTTCATTCAAACAAGATCAAGACGAGACTTTGGGTAGAAGTTGGAAGAGATTTCAGATTTGCTTAAGAAGAGTCCCTGATCATGGCCTCACAGAAGTTCAACAGATGAAGACATTTTACCGAGGACTTGATGGCTCTTCAAGAAAGGATCTAGACTTGCTTTGTGGTGGTGGATTCCTACAGGTACAACCAGTCCATGCTAAAACTATTTTGAATAGAATTGTAACGAATGAACTTGGTAGGAACACTATGAGAACACCTGTTCGATGTGGAAATAATGCGTTAATTGAAGAAAAATTCACCGCCATGGAAAATAAACTTGAACAACAACTGAAATAGCTTACTGTAGTTGTTACAAAAGTTGTTACTGGTAGAAGAGCAGATGTTAATGTGACACAAGAAGTTTATGGATGTTCTAACTGCGGTACACAAGATCATGATTGGGAGACCTGTCAAAACAATCCAGAATCCGTAATGTTCGTTTCCAACCGAGGAAATTATAACGCAAGTGGTCAAGGTTATCAACCGAATAGAAACCATCCGGGTTTCCAATATTCTAATCCAAATGGGGCTGCTAATCCAACTTATGCATATCAAACACGTCCCCAAGGAAACAACTTTCAACCAAGACCTCAGAACAACTACCAAGGTGGACAAGCATACGGAAATCAAGCTCAAAGACAACTTCCTCAAGATGCTTATACCAAGACCATGAACCAGAAAGCTCTACCTGCTCAACCTCATGAAGGTGCATTAGATGTTAGCAAACCTTGACAACACTAATCAACATTCAACAATCTACGGCCGCAGCACTTAAATCGATGGAAACTCAGATAGCGCAGATGACAAAGCAATTAAATCAGCGTCCACAGGGACAATTACCAAGTGACACTGAAGAACCGAAGCAAAGAGAAGATTGTAATGCAGTGACACTTCGAAGTGGTAAGAAGCTCTCACCACCTCCTTTTCACATGATGAAAGAAAAAGAAACAACTGTGAAAGAGAATCCGGTAAAAGATGTGGAAGAAGATGAACCTAAAATAATTGAAGTGGAGAAGATTCCGGAAAAACCAAAATCCAAGGATGTTATCGAAACCCGTCCTCCTCCACCGTTTCCATCAAGAGTTCAGAAGAAAGGAGACATGGCTGAATATCAGAAGTTCTTGAATATGGTACGTGGTCTCAATATTAACGTGCCGTTCTTAGATGCTATACGCGATGTTCCGAAGTACGTTAAATTTCTGAAAAGAGCCATTACCAACAAGAGACCATACCGTGAAAATGAGATGATAGGATTGCCAGAAGAGTGCAGCGCTATATGCCAAAGTAAGTTGCCACCTAAACTACTTGATCCTGGGAGTTTTACGATTCCTATTTCGATTGGTAATGAGTGGCAAGGGAAAGCTTTGTGTGACTTGGGTGCGAGTATCAATTTGATGCCTGGTGTCTCCCTAATTGTTCTTATTTTCGACCTTTGGGAGACATCATCTTTTATGTTTAATTGAATATTTTGATAGACTTTTGAGTTAAAAATGCAATAATCCGGAATTCCTATTTTATTTCTAGTATTTTTTATTTATTAAACTTTTGCGCGTAATCTTGTGTATTTTAGTGAAAAGTTTGTAGATTTTGAATATTATCTAGGAAAGGAATCCGAGAAGAGAGTCAAAGATCGTGATATGAATTCAAAGCTTGAAGATAAATCCCGAAAGAATTTTATTTTGGAGCTGCAAATCTGGAAAATAGGCCAACGATTGCTGATTTCGAGGCACTTAAGAGTTGATTTAGCCGCTGACCTTCGAAGAGAATATGTTCCTTATCGAGTTACGGAAATTTAGCAAGTTATTTCAGGTCAATCGGAGTTATTACGAATCGGCTAGAGTCGTTTTAGTGGAGGTGGTGCAGCAGTTACGGGATTTTGGGCTTAGAAAATGGGCTTGGACTTTTAATTAGTGATTTAATCTTAGGTCCAAGCTCTAATCCGTTTTTCCTCTTATAAAAGGAGTTTTGGACTTCTATTTTACACACAATTCACTTTTTACAAATTAAAACATCAGAGAGCAGAAGCAGAAGGAAGAAAGAAGAAGTTGTAGAGCTGGAGAGAGTCTATATCTCCATTCTCAGCCAAATCCAATTCCGGAAATTAGGTTTTCTTTATTTTTAATTTTGTAATACATTATGAATTCCATTTCTTTTAATTTAGTTTTCTTTTTAATTAGTATGAGCTAATTATTTTATAGTACTTGAGAATGCTTTATGGGTAAATCCCAATTCTATTGAATGTCTATGTCTGAATTTGGGTTCTATTAAATTAAATTAAATTGGGTCTTTTACTCTTTCGGATAAATTAAGATTATTTACTGTTTTTGGAGTAGCTAACTAAGAACAGGTGTTAATATCTAGGCTATTCCACATATGTGGCGTGTGGATCATCCTGACTGAGGGTTTAGGTACGGACTTATTTATTCAATCTAAAATAGAAGCTATTGATTCTGACGAACTTAGCTAATTTTAGGGCCAATGTGGTAAATTACTCAGACATCTAAAAGTGGATCATAAATACCCTGACGGGACTAGTGACACTCTAGTATAGCCTTATAGTCCACCCTGACGGGGGTATAAGGAATTTAGAATCCCGACCATTGTAATTGACCAATTTAACCCTTAAACAGCATAGGTTATGAAATAGGATTAGGAGGATCCTTTGCATTCTCAAGTGCTACCTTCTCATATTTGCGTTTCACACTTATTTACTTGCGTCTTAGTATTTAATTGCATTTTCCATTTAGTCTTTTATTACTTAGAAATAATAAAAACAAGCAATCAATCATATTATCTTTATTTGCTTTCATAAGTGCAACCATTCATTATTAGATAAGCATTGTAGTTAACCAAACCGTCCCTACGAACGATCCTAGAATCACTTATTACTACTTGGGACAACCGTATACTTGCGGTTGTGGTTCGATTACTTTTGCATTTATTTTAGAACACACAAAGGACCACCAAGTTTTTGGCGCCGCTGCCGGGGACGATAGCGTGTGACCACGGTGTTTATCCTTTAGTGATAGTTGCATTTATTTTATTTTTATCAGTTTTACGCTTTTTGTTTGTTCATCTTTTTCAGGTTTTTAGGTTTGGTGTATGCGAAGGAGACTATTTAAGGATCTAGAGCCATCAACTCCGATCCTTAATAATCCAGAATCATTAATCAGACTTGCTAACAAGAGAAGGAAAGAACAAGAAGCTCTAGAAGTAGAAGAACTAGCGAACGGAATGGAAAACATTAATATTCAGAACCAACAAAACAACAACGAACAAGTTCAGCTAGATGCGAATGGCCAACCCATAGCGCCACAAGTTATTAATCCTCTAGTTCCGCCTGGCATTCCTAATCCTCAAGTCCAAGTTCAGATGGCAATTAATCAAGATCCATGGTTTGTTAATGGTCCAGAAGAAGTTCCATTCCGTGCTCCTGCTCTAGGGGTAGGTGCTCCAAATATAGATGTTCCGAGGTTTCGTCCAGATTCGGGTATGTTAGCTCAATTCCAAAATTTTGGAAATTTTCGTGGTAAAGCTGGAGAAGACCCCCTTCGAGCAGTACAGAAATTCAAGCAGATTTGTGATTCTTACATCACACAAGAAGTCTCAAAAGAACAAATGTATTTTGCTGTATTTCAATTTTTCGTTATAGATGGAGCGAGTGAATGGAACGATACACAAGATCGTACGAAGATAACAAACAGGGAACAATTAGAAACTGCGTTTTTCAATAGATATTATCCATCCAATATGAGGTTAGACGCTGAACTAGAGTTGACACATTTCAAGCAAGAGTATGATGAAACGTTGTGTAAAAGTTGGTCAAGATTTCAGAAATGTTTACGAAGAGTCCCGAATCATGACCTCGCTGAACAACAACAGATGAAGATTTTTTATAATGGTCTTGAGGGTGGCTCTAGGAAAGATTTAGATTTGTTGTGTGGTGGTGCATTTTTGCGAGTTCAACATGCGTATGCAAAAATTATTTTTGATAGAACAGTTGATAATGAAGTTGGGTGGAAAACCACAAGAACACCAGTTAAAGGAGGAGTTAATAATGTCAATATTGAAGAAAAGTTCAACTCCTTAGAGACCAAGATTCAAACCACATTAGAACAACAATTGAGACAACTTACTTTAGCCGTGAAAGAAGGTTTTTCGAATAAAAGGGGTGAGGTAAAGGTTGCACAAGAAGTGTATGGATGTGAGTATTGTGGTGTGAATGATCATAGTTGGGAGAATTGTCAGAATAATCAAGAGTCCGTGATGTTTGTCTCCAACAGAGGGAATTTTAATTCGAGTGGTAATGGATATCAGCCTAACAAAAACCATCCTGGGTTTCAATACTCAAATCCTAATGGGGCAGCCAATCCTACATATGCGTATCAGCCGCGTTCCCAAGGTAACAATTTCAATCCAAGACCACATAATAATTATCAAGGAGGACAAAATCAAGGGAATTATGTGCAAAGACAAGCTCTTCAAGACACTTACACTGAAACCATGAACCAAAAAGCCTTACCTGCCCAACCACAAGAAGATGTGATTACCCTTCAGAAAACCGTAGAACAATTAATTGCCCTACATGCACAGTCAATCCAAAGGCAACAATATGCTGAAGCACACATTCAGATGTTAGAAACTCAAGTTTCGAAAATGAATAAACAACTGAATCAACATCCACAAGGGCAACTCCCTAGCGATACTGAGAATCCAATCCAAATGGAAGACTGTAAAGCTATTACTCTCAAAAGTGGTAAGAACCTTCCTCCACCTCCTTTTTCGGTTATGAAAGAAAAAGAAGTTAGAAAAGAAAAGGATAAGGTTAGTAAAGAGAAAGAAGTGGAAGTTGAAGAAGTGGAGGGGTCCATTGAGATTCCGAAAAAGAAAAATGATATTATAATCAATCGTCCACCTCCACCATTTCCATCGCGAGTTCAAAAGAAGGATGACACGGCTGAATATCAGAAATTCTTGGATAAGCTAAGTAATCTTAACATCAACATACCATTTTTAAAAGCTATTCGAGATGTACCTAAGTATGCGAGGTTTTTGAAAAGATCCCTCACCAATAAAAGACCATATTGTGATAATGAAATGATTGGTTTACCCGAGGAATGTAGCGCCATTTGTCAAAGTAAGTTACCCCCGAAGCTACTTGATCCTGGGAGTTTCACAATTCCGATATCTATTGGTGATGAATGGCAAGGTAAAGCACTATGCGATTTGGGCGCAAGCATCAATCTTATGCCCAAATCAATCTTTGATAAGCTGAAAATTGGAAAAGCAAGACCTACTTATATGGTCTTGCAAATGGATGATCGATCTCTTGCACATCCAGAAGGCCGAATCGAAGATGTCCTCGTTAAGGCAGGTACGTTAATTTTTCCCGCGGATTTCGTTATACTTGATTACGACGCGGATAGGAATGTCCCCATTATTTTGGGAAGACCATTCCTAGCCACGGGGCGTACCTTGATTGATGTAGAAAACGGAGAGATGATTATGAGAATCCAAGACGAGGAAATGAAGTTTAACGTGTTCAGACCTATGAGATTTCCGGATTCCAAGGAAGAATACTTTCGTCTAGATGTAATGGAACCGGTAAGAAAGGAGCAAATTAATGTTGTGGACACGTTAGGGGTGGAGGAGAAAGAGCTACGAAAGAAACCACCAATTAAAGCTCCTCCATACCCTAAAAATCCACAACTCAATCATGTAAAGGAGAAAGCACGTGCCTCGAAGATTCCAAAGGAACCTAAGAAGGAAAGAAACAAAAAGGGGTTCAAAGTAGGTGAAGAAGTAGCTATGAAGAAACCAAACCCCCCTCTAAAGGTACGTGAATCAAAAAGTTCTTGGCTAGGACCATTCATGGTCACGAAGGTTATCTCAGACAAACTAGTGGGAATAAAAGCTAAAGGATGCAAATTTCGAGTTGCTAATATTGACAACCTCACTCACTGCTGGGGAGGTTATGTGAATGACTAATGAATGAGGTAACCCGTCGAGCTTAACGACGTTAAACAAAAGCCATTCCTTGTATATTAGTTTAAGTTTTTATTTTTCATAGTTTAAATTTGTTTGATTTTCGTTAATTTAGTATTTATTAGTAAGAAATGAGGAAGGGTAGTTGTTTTTGATGATTTCAGGGGTAAAAAGGTCATGAGTTTAGGGTCGAAAGGGAGAAAATAGAGTAAAAATTTGTGGTGTTCCAGGGGCAAACCGGGTACCCGCATTTCGCAAATGAGGGAACCTAGTTTCGAAAGCTAAAAATTCCGAGGTTCTGACCCAGCGTCTTGGGTCCCGCCATCTGCCGCGTCACCACTGCGTCGCCAGTCGCGCCATCGACGAAAACCGGGTACCCGTATTTTGCAAATGCGGGAACCCGGTTTTGGCGCTGTAGATTTTCGAACTTTCTGACCCAGCATTTTGGGGTCCAGCCATTTATTGCGTCAAACGAAAAAAAAACAAAAAAAAACGGTGCTTTCATTGAGAGCTGATGGTCCCAACTTTCTGACCCAGCGTTTTGGGCCCCGCCCTTCGCTGCGTCTCGAGGTTGCATTTCCAAAAAAAAAAAAATCCTGCCGAAACAGCGACGCGAAACCGGGAACCCGGTTTCTTCTGTGACAGGGCGGTTTTCAGTTTTTTTAACCCTAGATTTTTCAAGCCAGCCTCCAAAAACACTCCCAAAACCCAGAATTTCCTGAAAATCATCATCTACAACCACACAATCATCAAATCCTACCCTCTTTCACCACAATAACATACACTCAATTCATCTCCTATCCAAAGCACCATGGAATTCCCACTTTTCTCCAATTGTTCTTCATCCAAGCTTCAAATTAAATCCAATTCCCTCTTCCCCCACATCAATTAGCCTTTACCCATCTCATATTCCACATTAATCTTCAAGTCTTAAGCCTCAAAACATCAAAGTTCTAAGCCTTCTTTAGCTTCCCACTATTTGAAGTTTTGAGTTTGGGGTGGAAAAAGATGCCTATCAGAACCGTTTTCATGTGTACTTATCGAAGGAATTCTCCAAGAAACAGAAACACTTTTGGTACTTTTCAAGAACAAGCTATTGAGATTCCTAATTCATGTTGCAAGCACAAGACTGAAGAGGTTAAAATTAAAGCTAACCCTAAGAAGAGAAAAGTGATTGAGGAACCTGAAAGTGAGGAAGAAAATGATCCGATGATGAGTTGAAATCGAAAATCAAGGTGTTGAAAGAGAATCAGGATACGAGGTGCGCTATTTTGGGAAACGTTACAAACAAGTTGAACTTTATTTGTTCAAAACACAACTTACGATGTCTAGACGCGAGATAAAGTTCATGGACGCAACACCGACAACCAGCCACGCGCTGGTTCAGATACGTTTTCTAATCCTCCTCATTTAGTGTAGATTATTTTATTGCTTTGAGTCTTTTCAAGTCGTGGGGACACGACTCATTTTTGAGTTTGGGGTGGGGTTCGTTGCCTCATCCCAGTTTTTATGTGCTATTTGTTTTATTTGCTTTCAATAAAAGAATTTTCGGAGTTGCGTTTGAATGTAGAAAATTTTAAATATCCCTTTAAGCATACTTTTGATGAATCTATGATAGTAAATAGTGAACTTAAGGGATTGATATAAAACGCATTTAGAATTGCATAAAAACATAGGTAATTAATAGGAAAAATTAATGAACAATGCAAATGAAGTAAGCTTGTACTTAAGGAATATGTTTGGTGTGTAGAACGTGAAATCCTAATTAGTAGAGAACCCACCTAGATATGAACTAAAGACAAGCTATGTACTTAGGAAAATGATAGGGGCAGTTCTTTGTTAGCCATTTGTAACCTTTTAGCCTTCTATCCCTTGTATTAATTATTATCCGTCTTAGCCCACTTTGAGCCTTTAGCCTTTTCTTTGTAGCCACGATATAAGCCATTATCCCTTAGATTATTAGGCATGACCATATGACCCACACTTGAATCACAATCCAGAGACATGTCTCGAGCTTGAGTTTGGGGTGGTGGGTCCACTTATGGGGAATTAAATGGGTAGGAATTGATGTGCTTTGTATTGTAGCACAATTTCAGATGATATATAATTGTAACCCTTTGCCGGGAATGAGCAAAAAAAAAGAAAAAGAAAGAAAAAATGAAAAAAAAATTCGAAAATCATACAGTAGAAACCGGGAACCCGGTTTCGTCAAAACCGGGAACCCGGTTTGCAATCTGTACAAAAAAAAGAGAAAAGAAAAGAAAAAGAAAAATATGAAAGAATAAAACATCCGGCAAAGTGGAATTTTTCTGAAAATCATCTTATTTGTAGTGGGTAGACATGGGACGCTAAATTGTTGCGTAAATGGGTGAGTGAGAACATTTTTGAGCGTAAACTCAAGCTCGAGGACATTTGTTGATGGTAAGTGAGGAGAGAGCCAAAAACTCACTTCAAATTTACCAAATATACATCTACACCGTCCTTAAGCCATTATTAAAACTATAAAGACCTCGTGATTCTTAAGTACATAGTGAATTTATGATTCTGTTGATAGGGAATATACTAGGTGGAGCGTTCAAAGCGATTTAGGATTGAGGAATATCCTATAGCCATCATACAGAGATGAGTACAAGTGTAACCTTCAAGCATTGCGAATTTAATTTTATGATTGAGATTATTTGTGTTTAATTTTGCATTATAGATGTATGTGTATATTAATTTCTAGAGTTTGCTATATGAGATTTATCTTGAGAATTGCTTTAGGTGTATTTGCTAGCTTCTACTTGTTCTTACGTTTACTTCTACCCCTTCACACAAACCGGCGCCCTGGTTTCGCACAAACTGGGTACCCGGTTTCGAAAGCTAAAAATTCCGAGGTTCTGACCCAGCGTTGTGGGTCCCGCCATTTGCTGCGTCACCACCTGCGTGTCAACTTGCGCCATCGACGGAAACCGGGAACCCGGTTTCGCATAAACTGGGAACCCGGTCTTGGAGCTGTACATTTTCGAACTTTCTGACCAAGCGTTCTGGGTCCCGCCAATCGCTGCGTCACCATCTGCGTGTTCATTCGCGAAGTCGATGAAAACCGGGAACCTGGTTTCGAAGGGTAACTCTCTGACCCAGCGTTTGGGGTCCAGCCAATTCTTGCGTTTTGTGGTAAAAAAAATTAAAAAAATTAAAAAATAAAAAAAATTAATTAACTAATTGTTTCGCGCCGACACAGCGACGCGAAACCGGGAACCCGATTTCAACTGTCATGTGGCGGTTTTGCCTTTTTAACCTACTTTTTCTTAGCCTCTTCTGCAAGTTTTTTCCAAAAACGCTCACACACCTACCCCACCTCCGAAAATCATCATCCTTACCTATTAATACCATCAAATCCTACCCTCTTTCATCACAAAAACACAAGATCAACCCACATCCTCTCCAAAATATCATCAAATCCTTAGTTTTTCACCAAGATTGTTCTTCACCCAATCCTTAGATTAAACCCAATTCTTTCTTCTCCCACACAAATTAACCATTACCCATCTCATATTACACCTTAATCTTCAATTCCTAAGCCTCAAAACATCAAAGTTCTAAGCTTTTCTCTAGCTTCTCACTATTTGAAGTTTTGAGTTTGGGGTGGAAAGAGATGACTAACAGAACCAGTGATTTCCGAAGATCTGCTCCTAGAAAGAAGACCACTATTGGTGGTACTCAAGAACAAGCTATTGAGATTCCTGATTCGCATCCTAAACGCAAGATTGAAGAGGTTAAGCTTGCTCTCAAGAGAAAGAAATCACAGGTCAGAAGAGAAGATTAATTGATGAAACAGAAAGTGAGGAAGAACATGAAGATGATATTGAGAAAGAAATTGAGGATGAAAGCGAACAAGAAGTTCCGGAAGTACCAGTTCCACAGAAACCCCCGCGACGAAAGGTGTGCGCTCACAAGCCAAAGAGGGTTTATACTTCTTGGAATGATCAGGTTCGTGAAAGAATTGAATTTTTGAAGTTTGGTGAGGAGATGGATTTTCCCTAAGGGTATTATGAGTAGTGCTCACAAAGAATATGCTGTTGCTTGTGACAAGTTTGGTTGGAAAGAATTGCGAGAAAGGAAGCTTGAGTTTATTCCTACTTTGGTGCGAGAACTTTATGAAGGTTTAGCCCTTTCCCATGAGGCAATTGAAATTTGAAAAAAGGTAGTTCCTTTCTCTATTGAACTTATTCGGAAATCGTTGAAGTTACCCAACTTTACTGGGTTATGTCCGTTCCAAGAATCCCTTAATGATCAATCCTTTGATTATGAATCCCTTTGGGGAACTGTGCTTATTAATGGGGCTAGCCCAATTCCAGAAGGAGAAAGGTATCCTGGACAGTTTTACAGAAGTAATTTAACACCTCGTGCGAAGGTTTGGTCTCGTTTCATAATCCCTACTTTCTTTGGAATTAAACACACATCCGAGTTGAGAAGGAGCATATAATTTTTATCAAGTGTGTTATTGAGGAGAAACCGATGAATGTTGCTAAAATCATTTATGACACCATCATGGAATTCGCGAAAGCTCCAATGAAACAACAAAATCTCAAGTTTCCTTGTACTATTACTACTTTGTGCCTAGACGCAAAAATCCCGCGTAGGAACGCAGATATTGACGGAGTTTCAGTTGGAGTGAGCATGGCATTAAGTACAATTCAGAATATCCATGATGAAGCAACACGAGCTACGAAGACTCCTAGAGCTCCTCCACCAAAGAAAGCGAAGAATGCTCCTGAGTTGGAATCCAAAATTAGGATGTTAGAAGAGAATAGAGAGAAGATGATTGCTACCTTAGGAAACGTTACAAGAGAGCTGGACCTTATCCGAAATTTGATCCTAGGCGTGAACACACTTCAAAACGCAATTTATGATGTTCTTACGCGAGTTAAGGGTCCAGAACGCAACACCAGTAACCAGCCACGCGCTGGTTAAGCTACGTTTTCTAATTCTTCCTTTTTAGTGTAGATTAGTTTTAATTGCTTTGAGTCTTTTTCGAGTCGTGGGGACACGGCTCATTTTTTAGTTTGGGGTGGGGTTCGTTGCCTCATCCCAGTTTTTATGTGCTATTTGTTTTATTTGCTTTCAATAAAATAATTTTCGGAGTTGCGTTTGACTATGGAAGATTTTAAATATCCCTTTAAGCATACTTTTGATGAATCTATGATAGTAAATAGTGGACTTTAGGGATTGATATAAAACGCATTTAGAATTGCATGCAAACGTAGGTAATTAATAGGAAAAATTAATGAACAATGCAAATGAAGTAAGCTTGTACTTAAAGAATATGTTTAGTGTGTAGAACATGAAATCCTAATTAGTAGAGAACCCACCTAGATATGAACTAAAGACGAGCTATGTACTTAGGAAAATGATAGGGGCAGTTCTTTGTTAGCCATTTGTGACCTTTTTAGCCTTTTATCCCCTGTATTAAATATTATCTGTCTTAGCCCACTTTGAGCTTTTAGCCTTTTCTTTGTTGCCACGATATAAGTCATTATCCCTTAGATTATTAGGCATGACCATATGACCCTCACTTGAATCACAATCCTGAAACATGTCTCGAGCTTGAGTTTGGGGTGGTGGGTTTACTTATGGGGAATTTATTGGGTAGGGATTGATGTGCTTTGTATTGTAGCACAATTGCAGATGATATATACTTGTAACCCTTTGCCGGGAATGAAAAAAATTAAAAAGAAAGAAAAAATAAAAAAAATCGAAAATCCATTACTATAGAAACCGGGAACCCGGTTTCGCAAAACCGGGAACCCGGTTTCGCAAAACAGGGAATCCGGTTTGCAACTGTACAAAAAAAAGAGAAAAGAAAAGAAAAAGAAAAAGAAAAATATGAAAGAATAAACATCCGGCAAAGTGAAATTTTTCTAAAAAATCATCTTATTTGTAATGGGTAGACATGGGACGCTAAATTGTTGCATAAATGGGTGAGTGAGAACATTTTTGAGCGTAAACTCAAGCTCGAGGACATTTGTTGATGGTAAGTGAGGAGCGAGCCAAAAGCTCACTTCAAATTTACCAAATATACATCCACACCGTCCTTAAGCCAATATTAAAACCATAAAGACCTCGTGATTCCTAAGTGCATAGTGAATTTATGAGTCTGTTGATAGGGAATATACTGGGTGGAGTGTTCAAAGCAATCTAGGATTGAGGAACACCCTATAGCCATCATACAGAGATGAGTACAAGTGTAATCTTCTAGCATTGCGAATTTAATTTTAAGATTGAGATTATTTGTTTTTGATTTTGCATTATAGATGTATGTGTATATTAGTTTCTAGAGTTTGCTATATGAGATTTGTCTTTAGAATTGCTTTAGGTGTATTTGCTAGATTCTATTTGTTCTTGCGTTTACTTCTACCCCTTTGTTTTGTTTTGTTTTGTTTTACTTTGTCGGGATGACAAAGATTTGAGTTGGGGGTCTTGATGTCTCCCTAATTGTTCTTATTTTAGACCCTTGGGAGACATCATTTTTTATGTTTAATTGAATATTTTGATAGACTTTTGAGTTAAAAATGCAATAATCCGGATTTCCTATTTTATTTCTAGTATTTTTAATTTATTAAACTTTTGCGCGTAATCTTGTGTATTTTAGTGAAAAGATTGTAGGTTTTGAATATTAGCTAGTAGAGGAATCCGAGAAGAAAGTCAAAGATCGTGATATGGAGTCAAAGCTTGAAGATAAATCCCGAAAGAATTATATTTTGGAGCTGCAAATCTGGAAAACAGGCCAAAGATTGCTGATTTCGAGGCACTTACGAGTTGATTTAGCCGCTGACCTTTGAAGATATTATGTTCCTTATCGAGTTACAAAAATTTATCAAGTGATTTCATGTCAATCGGAGTTATAACGAATCGACTAGAGCTGTTTTAGTGGAGGTGGTGCAGCAGTTACGGGGTTTTGGGCTTAGAAAATGGACTTGGGCTTTTAATTAGTAACTTAAACTTAAGACCAAGGCCTAATCCGTTTTTCTTAGTATAAAAGGAGCTCTTGACTTCTATTTTTCATACAACTCATTATTCATAAGCAGAAGCATCAGAGAGAAGTCAACGAAGGAAGAAGAAGAAAGTTGGAGAGTGTCTATATCTCCATTATCAGCCCAATCCAATTCCGAAAATTAGGTTTTTCTTATTTTTAATTCTGTAAAACAATATGAATCCTATTTCTTTTAATTTAGTTTTATTTTCTATTAGCATGAGCTAGTTCCTTTTAGTACTTTATAATGCATAACGGGTGAATCCCTATTCTGTTGAATTTCATATGTTTGAATTTGGGTTTTAATTAATTAAATCGAATTGGGTCTTTTACATTATTCTGTAATTTGAGATTATTTACTGTTTTTGGAGTCATGAACTAAGAACAGGTGTTAGTATCTAGGCTATTCCACATATGTGGCGTGTGGATCATCCTGACGGAGGGTTTAGGTATGGACTTAATTACTCAATATAAAATAGAAACTATTTGACTCTGACGAGCGTAGTTAATTTTAGGGCCAATGAGGTAATTTATCTTAATCATTCGAAAGTGGATCATATTTACCCTGACGGGACTAGTGACACTCTGGAATAGCCTTGTAGTCCACCCTGACGGGGGTACAAGGATTATAGAATCCCGACCAATGTCAATTGACCAATTTGACCCTTAAACAACATATGTTATGAAATAGAATTAGGAGGATCCCTTGCGTTTCTCAAGTACTGCCTTCTCATATGTGCGTCTTACCTTCATTTACTTGCGTCTTATCTTTTATTTGCATTTTCACTTTAGTCTTTCATACTTAGGATTAATACAAACCAACCCATCAATCATTATATCTTTTAATTTCTTTCATAAGTGCAACCAATCATTACTTGATAAGCATTGTAGTTAACCAACCGTCCCTGCGAACGATCATGTTATCACTATTACTTGCGGTTGTGGTTCAATTACTTATTGCATTTATTTTAGAACACACAAAGGACCACCACTCGCCAGATGTACTCCGATCTCGGAAATTCTTCCCAAATTTTTGAAATTTGTTCTAAATTAAAAGCAACAAACAAGGCACTAATTCAGTCACTCAATATTATTCTGATCTTCAAGATCTTTGGCAGGAACTTGATCTCTTTATTAATGACGATTTGTCATGTGCTAAATGTAGTGCCAAATATATAAGCAGGCTTGAAAACGAACGAGATTTTGATTTTCTTGCTGGTCTAAACAAGAATCTTGATGAGGTACGAGGTCGAGTAACGACACAAGATCCATTTCCTACAGCGGATGAGGCATTTCTGAGGTACGCCGTGAAGGTCGTCGTAAGGTAATGTTAACCGATGACCCATCAATTCTCTCAACGATATTAGAAGGATCAGCTTTGGTGTCAAAAAACTTCTCCCGTAGGAAGATTAAACATGATCCCCCATGAACAAACGAGGTGAATGGCCTTGGTGTGATCATTGTAGTCGTCCCGGTCATACTCGAGAAAAGTGTTGGCAACTCCACGGGAAACCAACTGAATGGCAACCGCGAAAAATGACAGAAGGACGTGCATACCATAGCCAAGACACAGGTGCCCCATTCAACAAAGAGCAAGTTGAGCATCTGTATCGCCTTTTCAGTTAGTCAGTCATCCATCAATGCTAACGCCTCATCAGGTTCTGATAAATCTGAGACAACCCTAAATTTCTTTGTTTCCTCAAAAGATCGTTGGATCATTGACTCCGGTGCCTCCGCACATATGACAGGTAGTTTCAATTGTTTTTATTCATATATTCCATATTCTAATCATACCACTGTAAAAATTGTGGATGGATCCTTAACCTCTGTTGTCGAAATCGACACCAATATACTTTCTCCCATTCTTGTTCTTAAATCAGTTCTTCATGTTCCTGCTCTAAAATGCAACTTGATCTCTGTCAGTAAACTTACTCGAGATAATCATTGTGTTGCTAATTTCTTATCATTGTCATGTCAAATTCAGGACCTATCATCGGGGAAGATAATTGGCAGTGTTAGAATTCATGATGGTCTTTATTATTTTGAAAATAATATTCTGAAGGATAAACAAGTTTTTGTGGTTGGTATTAATTCAACTTCTGTTTCTAGTATTGAAAAAATAAGGTTATGGCACTATAGACTCGGTCATCCTAGCTATTCTTATTTAAAATGCTTGTTCCCATCATTATTTGTCAATGAAAATTCTATTTCCTTTCAATGTGATATATGCCAACTCGCCAAACACACTCGTACCTCCTTTCCAACTAAACCATACACACCATCTACCCCATTCTCGTTAATTCATAGCGATATATGGGGACCATAAAAATTACCACTTGTAATGGCAAAAAATGGTTCATCACATTCATTAATGACCACACACGCATTACTTGGGTTTATTTACTTCGAGAAAAATCTGAAACATCTGAAATTTTTCAAAACTTCCACAAAATGATTCAAAATCAATTCCAAGCGAACATCAAAACTCTTCGGATGGATAATGGAAAAGAATATATCAATTCTACGCTTAGAGAATATCTCTTGAAACATGAAATTCTCCATCAAAGCTCATGTGATGACACTCCACAACAAAATTGAGTGTCTGAAAGAAAAAATCATCACCTACTTGAGGTAGCTCGAGCCTTAATGTTTACCATGAATGTCCCAAAATACTTATGGGGAGATGCTATATTAACAGCCGCATACCTTATCCATCGCCTACAAAATCGCATAATCAATTTTGAAACACCGTTCACCCTTCTCACTATATACTTCACACACATCTCCTCTTCCAACGCTCTTCCTTTAAGAATATTTGGATGTACATCGTTTGTTCATATTCATGGTCGTCATAGAAATAAACTTGATCCTCGTGCAATCAAAACAATTTTTTTGTTTTCATTGGCTATTCTCCTACTAAAAAAGGTTATCGATGTTATTGTCCTCGCACAAAAAAAATATATGTATCGTGCGATGTTACATTCTTCGAAGATACACCTTATTTATCTTCAACTTCGTTTCAGGGGGAGAATAAGGATCAAGAAACTTGTTGTACTTGGGACACTCTTGACTTTCCATTGTTTGAAGTTGAAAATATCATAGAACCTCATCTTTCGAGTCCAACTCAAGTTACATCTGATTCAATATTCATTCCTAAGAGTATTCTGATTCTAGAATCAAGCCTGCCATCTCCACCTAACAATATATCAATAACAGAAAAAGGGGGAGAATCAATTCAACCAGAGTTACGTGTTTATTCTAGAAGGAAAATAGTTCAAGGAAATAAAGAAATCATGAATTTTACACATGGTCAAGAAGTTGAGCCGGTGATGGGAACTCATAATCCAATTGAGTCAGGTAACAAAAAATCTAAATCTGATTTAGATGCTCCTATAGCATGTTAGGTGTTGCACTCAACATCCTATTTCAAAGTTTGTCTCCTATTCAAATTTGTCATCTTCCTTTCATGCTTTTACTTCAAATCTTTCTAGTGTCATGATTCCTAGATCTATTGAAGAGGCGTTAGCAATTCCTGAATGGGAAGCTGCTATATATGATGAGATGCATGCTCTTAAGAAGAAACTTACTTGGAGTTTAGTAGAATTGCCGAAAGGGGGGAATAGAGTCGGATGTAAATGGGTATTCACGGTTAAATATAAAGCTGATGGTGCCGTTTAAAGGTACAAGGCAAGGTTTGTGGCAAGAGGATTTACGCAAACATATGGTATTAACTATACTGAAACTCTTGCACCTGTTGCCAAATTCATTACCATCAGAATATTACTTTCATTGGCTGCAAATTGAGATTGGCCACTACATCAACTTGATGTGAAAAATGTGTTCCTTAATGGTGAACTTGAAGAGGAGGTTTACATGAGTCAACCACTAGGTTTTGAAGAAAGTCTGAAAAATCAATTTGTTTGTAGGCTCAACGAGTCACTCTATGGTTTAAATAAATCTCCACGCGCTTGGTTTGATCGATTTACAAAAGTAATCAAGAAGTTTGGATATTTTCAAGGACAAACAGATCATACAATGTTTGTCAAACATTCTAAAGGTGAAAAGGTAACTATTTTAATTGTATATGTGGATGATATCATCGTTACAGGTAATAATATGGAAGAAATAGAAAGAATAAAAAAGATGATGGTGAAGGAATTTGAAGTTAAAGATCTTGGAGCTTTAACGTATGTTGGAATAAATGGAAAACATAAAATAATAAAATGGAATAAAAGTAAAATAAATTAGAATTTGTATCATCTCCATTTAATGAAGTTAGTGGATAAATAAGTTATGATTAGTGGAGAAATAATTCATGAGTTAGTGAAAAATTAAGTTACGAGTTTTTATATTAAATTGATATAGTAGTGGGCTATTATTATAACTTATTAAGAGATTTATATGCCTATTCATCTACCATACTCTTTTGTATAAATAGAGAGACATGAAAATGATATTGTAACACAAAAAATAGAAAACCAAATATCAATATATCATTTTCAGAATTTCTCTCCAAAAAATCTTATTTCTTTTCTTCACATTGGAATCAGAGCAAGGTAAAAAATGTCCAACAATCTTGTTTCTCTCGTACCTCGTTTCAATGGCGAAAAGTTTGAATATTGGAGTCTAATGAAATTATGTCTTGAATCTCGAGACCTTTAGAGTGTTGTTGTAGATGGTGTAGATATTACAGAAGATGAGTCAAAATTAAACGAAGGAAAAATAATAATTCTAAAAGGTGAGAAAAAAAAGGTCTAAAATCTCTTTTTCAAATATATCAAGCCATCGAAATTCCAATTTTCGAAAGACTAACCAAGGCGGATAATTCCATGGAAGCATGGGATATTCTTCAAACGACTTATGCCGGAAAAGATCAAGTAAAAAGAGTCCGCTTGCAATCTCTACGGTCCGAATTCGAAAAGTTAGAGATGAAAGAAAATGAAAAAATTGGCGATTATTTTTCAAGAGTCGCATCTTTTGTTAATCAAATGGCTACAAATGGAGAAATCATGGAAATTCAACGGGTTGTTGAAAAAGTCTTGTGTAGCCTACCAATGAAATTTGATCATGTAGTCGTGGCTATTGAAGAGTCACAAGATATTTCGGCCATGGAATTGGAAACCTTACAAGGAAGATTGGAAGCACATGAAGCCAGAATTCTTCTAAGAAGTCCTCAAATTTCTTCTTCCGATCAAGCATTACTGATGTCTCCTCATTTGTGATAGATTTATGTTAAGATGAGACATCATTTTTAGTGTTTTAGAAGTCAATAATGTCGATTTTCTTGAGTTTTAGTGCACTTTCCTATTTTGTGTCTTGATTTGTAGAAATAATATTTTTAGAGCATATTGGGTTTAATTGTTATTTAAGTGTGTAGATTTAAAGATAATTATGGAGATTAATTAGAGTCCAAGTCAAAGACAACAACTTATGGAAAGGGATTTACATGGTAATTGGAGAAAAGGAAATAAAAGCTAAAAAGATGGAAAAGGAAAAGCTGCCTAAATCTGGGATTCTGCAGATCACGTCCAAAGATATGCGTTTTTACCTAAGAAATAGGCCGAATTTGGAGATTTCCTTCTGAAGGGCCTAGATAATTCCGTTGCGATTCTTTTGGTATCTTGTGGAGCTCAAACGGACCAATAACGAAGAAGTTATGACCAAAACAACGCAGCAGTGTTTATCTTTATTTCCATACGAATTTGAGTTGGGCTAGAAGTCCATTACCTTAACTATTCCTCAAGAAAACGAATTAGGTCTTCTAAACACCTATAAATACACCCTTATATCACTTGTAAATCATCCTTGCCTCATAGTAATTAGTTCTTAAGGTTTTATTCTTCCAGTTTATTGTAGAGAGCAAGATGATGTCTTTTGTAATTTCTTTTAGTTTATTTCCTTCAGGTATGAACTAAACCTCCCATAGCTTGGGTTTTGCATATGTATAATCTATGAATTCTAATTCTTCTATCTAAGTTTCTTTGGGAATTATATGTTTTAATCTGATATTAGCTACTTACTTTATATTTGCTTATGTGTTTTGATTTAATGTCTTTCCTAGAATTGATCACTTTAGGATTGTTTTAATAGTAGTTAGATGGTCACCGTAACTGGGTGTTTAACTATTGAACCACCACATAATGTCTAGTGTCGATAGCAGTTCTGACAAAACATACTTCTAACTAGATAGTCATTAAGGTTTGTTTTAATCACCATATCACCAATTGATTGTAGTGTGCTGGATAGGGCCTTAGTGGCGTTTGATAACCCTATTTGAGTCCTCGTCTTGGTTGTGCCGTAGCCCCCTTAGTCGCTCTCAAGGTCTAAGGTAGTGGAATTTAGAATCCTGACTAAGTATTACCAAGAGCTAATATTCTCCCTTATGAACTAGATTTATAGATAGAATTAGAAGGATTAGTGCATACTAGCAAAACCTGAGCTATACTTCTCATCTCATATTCTTAATCTTTTATTTTATTGTCTTTATTTTCCTAGTTTTAATTCATAAAATTCGAAAACCAAATATCTTTATTTTCTGTCTTCTAGTTATTTACTTTTACTCGTTATCTGTTCCTACGCGATTAACACACTTAAGTCCCCGAGAACGAACTCTACTTATCATTAAAACTTGCATACGTCCTGTAATACTTGCAGTACTGTGCCTGTCTAGGGTGAGAGTGCATAGTTTCCATACTTAATTTGATCTTATTTTTATCACACCCTAGGCGACACCAATTACAATCTCATGTTTCATTCACGGGAGGCCGCGGCTCAAATCGTGAACGTGGTAGAGGTCGCGGTCAAACAAGAGGTGGAAAAAATTCCTACAATAATTGTGGACAAGAAGAGATAAAAGAGGAGGAGAGAACCTTTCAAATAATTCCGATAGAGGCCTAGGACGAGGTCGAGGTACGTATAAAGGTACAAAACCTTATATTGAGTGTCATTATTGTCATAAACCGGGACACAAAGTTTATGATTGTTGGAATAAATATCCTGAAAAAAGAAAAGAAATTGGCTATATGCACGAAGAAAAAATTGAAAATTCAGAAACTTTATTAATTGCTTCTGATGGAAATTTTGAAGATATATGGTATTTGGATAGTGGTGCTAGTAGACATATGACAGGAAACAAAAGTTTGCTTTCAAATCTTGTTGTAACTAACTATGGTCAGGTTACAATTGGAGATGCGAAATCATATAAAATCGAAGGCGTGGGCGATATTGTCTTCAAAACAAAATCCGAAAAACTGAAAAAATGTCTGAGGTATTCTTTGTACCTGGCTTGAAAAGCAACTTGTTAAGTGTTGGTCCCTTAGTAAAAAAAGGTTTCAATATTTTATTTGTTGACAACACTTGCATCATGAAAAAAGGGGATCAAATTGTTGCAAATATTGGGTTAAGTTTGAATAATTTATTTCCTCTCAAACTTAATACTCTCAATGTTTTTTGTTATCTAACTATTAATGAAGAAACATCTAAGTTGTGCCATGATAGATTCGGGCGGCTTAATTTCCAAAGTTTGAAGGAGTTGTCAAATAAAACAATTGTTCAAGGATTGCCAAATATCAATGTTGTCAATGAAGTTTGCGAAGAGTGTCAAACAGGGAAGCAACACCGTGATCCATTTCCATCCAAGTCAAATTGGAAATCTAAATCACCATTGGAACTCATTCATAGTGACATTTGCGGGCCAATTAGAGTCCCTTCCTTGGGAGGTAACAAATATTTCTTGTTATTTATTGACGATTTTACAAGAAAGGTTTGGATGTATTTTTTGAAGAAAAAATCGGAAGCCTTTGTATGTTTCAAAGAATTTAAATCTCAAATTGAAAATTATTCTGGTTACACAATAAAGAACTTGAGAAGTGATCATGGTGGTGAGTATTTGTCCTCTCTCTTTAAAGAATTTTGTCAACAAAATGGCATTCGCCATGAATTAACGGCGCGATATGCACCACAACAAAATGGCGTTGCAGAACGGAAAAATAGAACTATCATGGATATGGTTCAATGCATGATGAAAAAGAAAAATATTGCATCGGAGTTTTGGGCTGAAGCGGTTTCTTGTGTCGTTTACTTGATCAACCGGTCACCAACAAAAGTTTTGGAAAATTCTACTCTTAACGAGACGTGGTATGGTAAGAAGCCAAATGTAAGTCATATAAAAACATTTGGTTGTCTTGCATATTCGCATATTCCAAATGCGTTGAGAACCAAACTTGATGATAAATCTGAAAAATGTATATTTATTGGATATAGTGAAAGGACTAAAGCTTACAAGCTTTATAATCCTCAAACAAAGAAAATCGTAATAAGTCGGGATGTTAACTTTGATGAAAAAGCTTCTTATGATTTTTCAAAACTTTCAGATTCACTAACCTGGCAGATTCTTGATGATGAAGAAAGTGATTATCAAGTAAAAGATTATCAAGAAATGCACATCTCTGATGATGAAAATTACTCTCTTGAAGGTTCACCATCTCCTCAAAGAAAAATAAGAAGTTTGCGAGATATTTATGATGCAACAGAGAAGGTACATGAAGCAAATAATATTTTTTTTTTGCATTTTTTGCTGGAGAGGATCCTATTTCTTATGAAGAAGTCTAAAAAGAAGAAAAATGGATCCAAGCTATGAAGGAAGAAATCAACTCGATCGAAAAAAAATGAAACTTGGGAGCTCACAAATTTACCTACTCATAAGTCTTCAATTGGCGTGAAATGGATTTTCAAAACAAAGACCAATCTTGATGGCTCCATCAACAAACATAAAGCAAGGTTAGTTGCAAAAGGCGACAAACAAAAGGAAGGTGACGACTTCTATGAAGTATTTGCTCCTGTTTCAAGACTTGATACAATTCGATTAGTTATTTCTCTTGCTGCTCAAAGTGGTTGGAAATTGTATCGAATGGATGTCAAATCAGCCTTCTTGAACGAATTTCTCCAAGAAGAAATTTATCTTGAGCAACCTCCTGGATTTTCTAATAAAGGTGAAGAAGAGAAAGTGTACAAACTCAAAAGGCGTGGTATGGATTGAAGCAATCACCCTGTGCATGGTATGATAGAATTAATAATTATTTTCTAAAATTTGGTTTTGAACGTTGTCCTTTTGAGCATACCCTTTATATCAAAAGAAATTCTAAGGGTGGATTTATGATCGTTAGTCTCTATGTCGACGGTCTTATCTTCACGGGTAACGATTTGGAAATGTTGCACGCTTTAGAAGTTTCTATGATGAGTGAGTTTGAAATGACTGATTTGGGAGAACTACATTATATTCTTGGCATTAATGTGCAACAATCAAATGAAGGAATTTTCATTTCTCAAGAAAAATATGCAGCTGAAATTTTGAAGAAATTCAAGATGGAGAACTCGAATCCTGTTTCAACCCCTTGCATTACAAGATTGAAGTTAAGCAAAAAAGGAGAAGGCAAATTTGTTGATACAACAATGTTTCGAAGCTTGATAGGAAACTTGATGTATCTTACAGCCGCTCGACCGGACATTATGTTTGCTGTAAGTTTGATAAGAAGGTTTATGGAGAAACCTTATTCAAATAATTGGGAGGCGGCTAAAAGGATTTTGAGATACGTCAAAGGAACAATCGACTATGAAATTCTCTATGAAGTAAATGTTCCTATCAAACTCGTGGGTTATACAGATAGTGATCTTGGAGGGAGTATTGATGACTCTCGAAGTACTTCCGACTATGTCTTTAATCTCGGAAGGGGAGCATTTTCGTGGAGTTTTAAAAAACAACCAACTGTGGCCCTTTCTACTATCGAAGAAGAGTATATCGCAGCTTCTTTAGCGAGATGTCAAATACTGTGGATAAGAGGAGTTCTTGAGAACTTGAAGTTCAAGAAAAAAGATCCTACTATGTTATATTATGATAATAGTTCAACTATTTCCATCTCAAAGGATTCAGTCTTGCATGGAAGAATAAAACACATTCGACTACGAGTTCATTTTTTAAGAGAACTTGTCAATGAAGGAGAAGTTCATCTACAATATTGCAAAAGTGAAGATCAACTTGCTGATGTGTTTACAAAACCACTCGGAGGACCACATTTCTCAAAAAATATTGAAGCTCTCGGAATAAAAAACAAATTCAATTTACGGGAGGCATTGTTGGAATAAATGGAAAAACATAAAATAATAAAATGAAATAAAAGTAAAATAAATTAGAATTTGTATCATCTCCATTTAATTGAGTTAGTGGATAAATAAGTTATGATTAGTGGAGAAATAATTCATGAGTTAGTGAAAAATTAAGTTACAAGTTTTTATATTAAATTGATATAGTAGTGGGCTATTATTATAACTTATTAGGAGAGTTATATGCCTATTCATCTACCATACTCTTTTGTATAAATCGAGAGACATGAAAATGAAATTGTAACACAAAAAATAGAAAACCAAATATCAATATATCATTTTCAGAATTTCTCTCCAAAAAATCTTATTTCTTTTCTTCATTCCTTAATGATGAACTTGAAGAGGAGATTTACACGAGTCAACCACCAGGTTTTGAAGAAAGTCTGAAAAATCAATTTGTTTGTAAGCTCAACAAGTCAATCTATGGTTTAAAGCAATCTACACGCGCTTGGTTTGATCGATTTTCAAAAGTAATCAAGAAGTTTGGATATACTCAAGGACAAACAGATCATACAATGTTTGTCTAACATTCTGAAGGTGAAAAGATATCTATTTTAATTGTATATGTGGATGATATCATCGTTACATGTAATAATATTGAAGAAATAGAAAGAATCAAAAAGATGATGGCGAAGGAATTTGAAGTTAAAGATCTTGGAGCTTTAAAGTATTTTTTGGGGATAAAATTTGCAAGAAGTAAGAAAGGAATTTCGGTTTCTCAAAGAAAATACACTTTGGATCTCTTAGAAGAAACTGGCATGCTAGGATGTAAATAACAAGAAAAATTCTTCGAAGGAGATCCCGTCAATAAAGAAAGTTATCAACGTCTCGTCGGAAAACTTATTTATCTCTCACATACGAGACCTGACATAGCGTTTGCTGTAAGTTTAGTAAGTTGGTATATGCATGCGCCGTTGGTGGGTCCTAGGGTGTTATAAAATTAAGTGCAAAAATAAAGGAACCACTTAACCGCAAGTGTACGGTTGTCCCAAGTAATATATGATAATCAAGTTCGTTCTCAGGGACGGATTAGGTTCAACTCCAGTATTAATCAGATAGTAAGAATAATTGTTTAACAGAAAAGTAAAGAAGAGATTTTCGTTTGGTTTTCTAATAACTAAAGATGCAAATAATAGAAACTAAATTAAAGCAAATAAAATACTGACTTCAGATAAGAGAATTACTTGAGTCTCGCAAAGAATCCTCCTAACTAATATAATCTATGTTATGTTTAAGGGTAGAATTGGTATTAGTATACTAGTCGGGAATCTAATATCTCCTAGCCCTCGTCAGGGTGGACCTAGAAGCTATCCTACGGTATTACAAACCCCGTCATGGTGAATATAAGCTACTTTCAGATGAATACTATTTTACCTCTTTGTCTATGTAAATCATATGACTTTCGTCCATTACACGGGTATTACCTAAGTCTGTATTCAAACCCCCCGTCAAGGTGATCACTTCGCCACTAAAGTGAATAGCCCAAATACTAAAATCTATTTCTAGTTGTACGGAAAAGAAATAGTGATTAAAAACAAAGTAATATCCAATATCTAAGACCTAATTCAATTTAAATCTAACAATCCCAAAAAAAAACAAAGAATAAATTAATTAGGGTTCATCCCTTTACGATTCTCAAGTATGTAAAAGTTTAGCTCATGGAAATATAAAATACTGAAACTAAATAGAAAGACATCATATTTAATTACAGAAAAGAAATATATAACCTAAGGATTAGATGACTGTTGATGGAAGAATAGAATTCCTCCAACTCTAGCCCCTCCTTTGCCTTCTTGCTCTGAAGTCTCTGACTCTCTCTCTAAGGATGTTAAGAATTGAAAGATTAATGAGAGGTTATTGTGACTCTCTCTCTAAGGATTTTATGAATTGAAAGTTTAATGAGAGGTATTGAATTATGAGGTCTAAGAGGTGTATTTATAGGTGTTGGAAGACCCTAGGTCAAATTTGCTTGGAGTGGAAGACAAGTCAAAGACTTTTAAATTCGTAGCTATAAATTCTAGGAAAGATAAGATTTTGCTGCTGATTTGATTTGGTCATATCTTTTTCAATACTTATCCGTTTGAAGAGTTCCAATATATGAAACTGCTTGTCTTGGAAAGAGCTTTCTATTGGTGCAGACCACTCGTCCAGAATCCTAGCCAATCTTTAATTATGGTTTAATCTCTAAAACGTGGCTGGATTTTCAGATTCACAAGGCAGCTTTATCTTTTCCTCCTTTGAATAAATCTTTCCTAAATCTTCTTGTTTCCATGTAAATCTTCTTTCCTTTCATCCTCATCTTGACTTGGTCTCTAAGTAATTACCATTT
The DNA here is from genome assembly GCA_029959085.1 of Nemophila menziesii. Lineage (NCBI taxonomy): Eukaryota > Viridiplantae > Streptophyta > Magnoliopsida > Boraginales > Hydrophyllaceae > Nemophila > Nemophila menziesii. The sequence goes on from JARWIR010000115.1 coordinate 123,125, forward strand.
ATCTCTTAAAGCTTCACATTAAATAAATAATTAAACCGCATATGCTTAAAAAGAATAAATCAATAAATCAAGAAAACGAAATAGGAAAGTGTACTCTAAAAATAGAAACTCGACTCGAAATCATTTCCTAACACTCTAAAATACACTAAGACTTTATTCTCACTTCTCCTCCTTGGATTGGTCTTTCATGAAATTCAAGAACCGATTAACTTTGCATTAAAAATAGTCAAATTTACGCACAAAAGCTCAGATTCTGCAAATAGTTAATTTCCAAGGGGAGAAAGTGCAATATGATCAATTAAGCCTAAAAGTCTATAAAAGAAGTCATTTATTCACCTAAAAGGATGTCTCCAAGGGGCTAAGAATTAGAACAAATAGGGAGACATCAGCCGTGTCAAGGTCATTTGAATGCTGTGTACAGAATTTTGAGGTATTTGAAGCAAACACCTGGAAAAGGTTATTTTATGCTAAAACGGATGATCGAAAGATTAGAGTTTTTGATGATCCAGATTGGGCAGGCTCTATCGACGATAGAAGGTCAACATCTGGCTACTGTGCTTTATTATGCTGAAAGTTGGTGACATGGAGAAGTAAAAAACAATCTGTTCTTGCACGAAGTAGTGCGGAAGCTGAATATAGAGCATTGGCTCATGGAGTTTGTGAAGTTATTTGGATAAGGAGAGTACTGAATGAGTTAAAAATCAGAAATCAGGAGCCTATACAACTGTATTGCGATAACAAATCAGCTATAAGTATAGCTCACAATCATGTCCATCATGATAAAACTAGGCATGTTGAAGTAGATCGAAATTTTATCAAGAAAAAACTTGAAAGCGGCATGATTCACATTGAGTAATTACCTACTTCTCAACAACTAGCTGATATACTTACAAAAGGATTACCTGACCAATCATTCGAGATTCTTGTGAGCAAGCTTGGCCTCATCAACATCTACAGCCAAGCTTGAGGGGGAGTGTGAAAAAATCAGTAGAAAATCAAATCAATTATGATTTAATTTACTATAACTATCTTGCTAGAATCACTATAGAATATTGTAGCATATATTTAGGATGTAATATTCCTTAATTATAGGGATTATAGATTTTCTGTGTACTATGTATCTTTTACATATGAATAAAACACAATCGATTCATCTTTTTCTATAGCCCCTTATCTATGTAACCTTTTATCTTTGAGACAAGAAATATTGAAAAATTACCAAAACACCAGCAGTCATATCCCATGGCTTTAGACGATATTCCCAGTAAGATTCAACAACCCCTAACGCCACATGGCACATATCTACCGCTGCAGGCCCTAGCCTTCGTACTCCCTACGCATATATACATAAATATAATTCTTCCTTTATACGATAAAAAAAATATTCTACCCTGCTAATGTCAATAAATTCCCTTAAATAATTGTATATTAGTCGCCCATGCATCATCATAGTCGTAACCAAATCCAGTCACTAAAAGAGATCGCTCAATCTTGTCTGTTTGACTATATATATATTAGCATTAAAGCTAGATTTTCGACTATTGTATGTATTTGTTTACCTTGGATCAAAGAAGCTAAACCAGCGCAAGCGGAAATAGCTAATAGCTGAAGAAATCATAAACTGATCGTGACTTTTTGATTTACGAAATAACATTAAACCTTCCTCGTAAAGCTACATTGAACTCCAAGTAACATTGTTTTTCTCAACCATGGGTTCGAAAACCAGAAAACGTTTTTGATTAAGCTAAATTTAGCGTAAACATCGAGTAAAGCTGTACGTACATACACATTTTGAGTTATCAATGCGAATTCACTGAAAAGCGTGTAATTGTTTACATTCAAAGACGGCTAGTTTTGTAGCACAAGCACAAATAACGCTTAAAAATGTGAATTCACTGAAGTTCAAACCTGTTCTGAGGAGTGGAATAAATATATTAAGAGATTCCGATTCATTTTCGTTTTAAATATATGTGGCAATTATGGTGTTCCATGAAACTAAGGTTCGTTTAGGCATTTGATCGAACATTTGTCGAGCGGAATTGACTAAGACGCATTTTGAGTACAAGTTGATGAGAATGTTTGATGTTAAAGAGTCTGTTTGGAGACCTAATGAGATGATTTGGGAATGGAAAGATTTGCATATGTGAGTTCAAAATATATTATACTCAGCATATATTATATTGTACAAGCTTACACTTCTGATATAATCTTCTCATTTGCAAAATAATATGTGCACAAATTTATAATTCAGTCCTTGCAATTACGCATAATTACGAAAAGAGATTAATAGTTTTTTACCACTATATAACGTTTGCGTAATTTATCCAGAGATACAGCTGCATCTTTAAGGCTGTTGAAATACACAAACTATTTATCACTTTCGTCTGCTTAACAGTTTCGGACCTCCTGCCTAGCGCATAAGTACTTCCTGTCCGAGTTGCCTAGATATTGTCTCTTATGCCCTTGGTCCAACTCATGAGAATACAAAGGTTTGGATTAAAAGGTGATTGTGTCATGCTTTACCAGGAGAGTTTAGTTTCTCTTAGTTAGTTTAAGATTAAGAAGAGCTACTATGTTATGTTATATACTAATTCTGTGTTTATGATTACTCTCTGATTATTGAAATTAGGAATAAATTAGTCATGTTTTCTTATTTAGTATTTCCTTACTTAATTGATTGAGGAAATCAGAAAATATATTCTATTCATTTAAGAATATATTCTGTGATCTTCCTTTAAATAGAATAGCCTAAAAATAAGTTTATTCCTTAGATAAATGTTTTGCTTGTAATATAAATACTAGCGTTTGTAATGTAGTAAATGAATTCAACCTTTTAATTAAATCTTCATGGTATCAGAGCCATTACTCTGAATCTCCAGAATTCCTTTTCTTTCAATAAACTCTTAATAGAGTCTCATACACCATGACCAAATACGGCATGGCAACAGAGCTATTAGGCTCTACCTCAAATCAGGAAAACTTGGTGGCAAGAAGCTCAGAAAACAACGGAGTTTCACCAATCACAAGTCACAAGCTGAACGGGCATAATTACTTGCAATGGTCTCAATCCGTTCTCATGTTCATTCGAGGAAAAGGAAAAGATGACTATCTCACTGGTGTGGCAGCTTCTCCAGAAGAAAAAGATCCTAAATATCGTACCTGGAGGGCTGATGATAATATGGTAATGTCATGGTTAATCAATTCTATGACAAATGATACCGGAGAAAACTTTCTCCTTTACAATTCAGCCAAAGACATTTGGGATGCTGTAAAAGATACGTATTCCAACAATGAAAACACATCTGAACTATTCAGTGTGGAAACTATTCTTCATGATCTCCAACAAGGTGATTTTTCTGTTACCCAATATTATAATAATCTCACACGTTATTGGCAGCAATTAGATCTGTTTGAAAAGTACACTTGGGAAACCCCAAAAGATGGAAATCAATACGCAGAGATTATTGAGAAGAAACGGGTATTCAAGTTTTTAATGGGACTAAATAAAGATTTAGATGAAGTTCGTGGAAGAATCTTAGGTACAAAACCTCTTCCTAATTTAAGAGAAGCCTTCTCGGAGGTAAGAAGAGAAGAAAGCCGTAAGAAACTAATGATGGGAATGTCAAACAACTCGTCTGCAATCACTGAAGGTTCTGCCCTTGCAGTTCGTGGACTCCAACTAAACAACTCAGAAAATAAGATGAGAAAAGGTAGACCATGGTGTGAGCATTGCCGAAAACCAGGACATACCAGAGATAATTGTTGGAAGATTCACGGGAGACCCACTGATTGGAAGCCTTCTCGCCCAACACTTGAAAGTCGTGGCAATATCGCATCTGCAACTAATGAAAGTGGTACTAATGAATGTGTTCCCTTCAGCAAAGAACAACTCGAAATTCTACAAAAGATGATCAATCAATCCACCAACTCTTCCACTATTTCTACAGGATCTGTAGCTCAAAAAGGTAATTTCTCAAAAGCCTTAATTGTTAGCAAGGAAAGTAATAATATGTGGATTGTTGACTCTGGTGCTTCGGATCACATGACTGGTGATAAATCAATTCTTACTGATTTTATCTGTACCAATGAAAATCACTCGGTTAAGATTGCAGATGGATCAGTTTCAAAAGTTACAGGTTTTGGATCAGTGAAAATTTCTAACACTCTGTCCCTTCAATCTGTTTTACTTGTGCCAAATCTTGAGTATAATTTGTTATCAGTCAGTAAGCTGGCCAAAGATAAAAACTGTGTAGCTAAATTCTTCAAAAATATGTGTGAATTTCAGGATATGGATTCGGCGAAGATGATTGGCAGTGCTAAGGTGTTCTCGGGACTCTATCTCCTCAAAGGTGATCTTCTCGTAGAAAAACAAACTCAGAACTTTCCAAGTCAGTCTCATAGTCAGTCTCATAATAGTTGTGTTTCAATTTCTTCCCAAAATAATAGTGATATCATATTATGGCACAAACGTTTAGGACATCCTAACCTATTTTATCTTGAAAAATTATTCCCTTCGTTATTCAAAAATAAAAGTTCTAGTACTATTCAATGTGAAATATGTCAATTGTCTAAACATGTTCGTAATTCTTATCCTAGTCAACCATATAAAATGTCACAGCCTTTCTCAATAATTCATAGTGATGTATGGGGACCTTCTAACACCAAGAATATTACTGGAACACGTTGGTTTGTATCTTTTGTTGATGATCATACTAGACTCACATGGGTATTTCTCATGAAAGAAAAATCAGAAGTTGAGCAAATTTTCAAAAATTTTCACACCATGATCCAAACACAATTCAAAACCAAAATCCAAATTTTCAGAACAGATAATGCAAAAGAATATTTCAAGAATACTTTGGGTCATTATCTAAATAGTCAAGGCATAATTCATCAAAGTTCGTGTGTCAACACTCATGAACAAAATGGGGTAGCTGAGAGAAAAAATAGGCATCTCCTTGAGGTTGCTAGGTCTTTAATGTTTACTTCGATTGTTCCAAAATATTTTTGGGGAGAAGCTGTCCTCACAGCCGCGTATCTTATTAATCGAATGCCTTCTCGAGTCCTAAAATTTCAAACTCCGAGTCAAACCCTCTTAAAAGCCTATCCAGAAACTCGTATAATTGGCACAATACCCTTGAAATTATTTGGATGTTCAGCCTTTGTACATGTATACTCTCATAACCGAAGTAAACTAGATCCGAAAGCAATTAAATGCATCTTCCTTGGTTACTCACCATATCAAAAGGGGTACAAATGTTACTCACCTGTCACGAGAAAGTTCTATAATTCGATGGATGTAACTTTCTTTGAGGAACAACCATATTTTCAGGAAACTAATGTTCAGGGGGAGAGTGAGTCAAAGGAACATCAGCTTTGGGATATTCAGCGTAATTTTGATCCTAACTCAATCACCCAATCTCTTGAGTCTCTTGAGTCTCCTGTTCAATTCATGTCTGAAAATATTGAATCAGACACATTATCTCAAATAGTTCCCGAACAGGTCCTAAATAAATCTCCACCCCACCAAACAAATGGAGAGTTTCAGGTTTATTCCAGAAAAAGATGGCGCCCAAAGGAGATAGAAAAACGAGCAATTACCGAGGAACTCCAAGAGTCGGAACCAACTCCAAATCCTTCAGAATCATCACAAGGTATTTTCGAAACTGATTCTTCTATATTTGATGATAATCGCCCTATTGCTATAAGAAAAGGAGTGAGATCATGTACAAATCATCCTGTTCATAACTTCTTGTCTTACAAAAGATTATCTCCAGAATATCGTGCATTTGTCTCCAACCTTGACAAATTACAGGTTCCAAATAACATACATGAAGCCATGAAAATATCATACTGGAAGGCAGCCGTTATGGAAGAAGTACAAGCTTTAGAAAAGAACAGTACTTGGGATATAGCTGACTTGCCACAAGGAAAACGTCCTGTGGGTTGCAGATGGATATTCACAATAAAACAGAAGGCCGATGGAAGTGTGGATCGATATAAAGCCCGGTTAGTTGCGAAGGGATTCACGCAATCTTATGGTATTGATTATCAGGAAACATTTGCACCAGTTGCCAAACTCAACACCGTAAGAGTCCTTTTATCCCTTGCAGCTAATTTAGATTGGCCGTTATTTCAGCTTGATGTTAAGAATGCTTTTCTTAATGGAAATCTTGAGGAAGAAGTTTATATGGAGATTCCACCTGGACTCGAAACTCCAGCAACAAATGGGAAAGTTTGTAAACTCAAAAGGTCTCTATATGGGTTAAAACAGTCACCTCGTGCGTGGTTTGATCGATTCTCGAAAACTGTAAAAAGATTTGGTTATACACAATGTGAAGCCGATCATACTCTTTTTATAAAGAAGTCACCAAAAGGAGAGTCATCTATTCTAATTGTCTATGTCGATGACATTGTTCTTACCGGAGATTTCATAGAAGAAATTGAAAAAATGAAGATTTCTCTTGCAAAAGAATTCGATATCAAAGATCTAGGGGCACTTAAATATTTTCTAGGAATGGAAGTGGCTCGAACTAAAGAAGGAATATCTGTTTCTCAGCGAAAATATGTCTTAGATCTCCTACAAGAAACTGGAATGCTCGGATGCAAACCATCCAACACGCCTATGGATCAAAATACAAAATTAGGACTTGGGGAAAATGATACACCCACTGACAAAGAGAGATACCAAAAGCTCGTTGGGAAACTCATTTACCTCTCACATACAAGACCAGATATTGGTTTTTCTGTAAGCGTTGTAAGTCAATTCATGAATAATCCCATGAAAATACACATGACAGCAGTTTACCAAATTCTTAGATATCTCAAGGCAACTCCTGGTAAAGGGTTATACTTCAAGAAAAATACACATAGAGGAGTAGAAATATACACGGATGCAGACTGGGCAGGATCAATAATTGATCGAAGATCCACATCAGGATATTGTACTTTTCTATGGGGAAACTTGGTCACTTGGAGAAGTAAAAAGCAACCAGTAGTGTCAAGAAGCAGTGCGGAAGCTGAATATCGAGCTATGGTCAATGGAATTTGCGAAGGAATATGGCTTACAAAACTCCTAAAACAACTCAACATTCAAAATCAAGAGCCATTACAAATGTTTTGTGACAACCAAGCTACTATAAGTATTGCTAAAAATTCAGTTCATCATGATAGGACCAAACATGTGGAAATTGATCGTCTTTTCATCAAAGAAAAGATTGAGGAAGGAAAAATTTTGTTACAGTACACACCAACAAAATTTCAGATTGCCGACATTTTAACTAAAGCTCTTTCAAGACCTAATTTTGAAGATTTAACTATCAAACTGGGTATGATTAACATCTATCACCCAGTTTGAGGGGGAGTATTGAAATTAGGAATAAATTAGTCATGTTTTCTTATTTAGTATTTCCTTACTTAATTGATTGAGGAAATCAGAAAATATATTCTATTCATTTAAGAATATATTCTGTGATCTTCCTTTAAATAGAATAGCCTAAAAATAAGTTTATTCCTTAGATAAATGTTTTGCTTGTAATATAAATACTAGCGTTTGTAATGTAGTAAATGAATTCAACCTTTTAATTAAATCTTCACTGATATGTAATTGTGATCAACAATAGTAGTAGCTGTGTGCAGTGTTTATGGATGAATTTGTTTTGGTTAAAATTTGTGTTTCTTCTTTTTGATATTATCAGATTCATGATGTTTCGAAACACTTGAAATCTGATGCCATGTTTTATAGTGTTAGATTCCTTTGCTAACATAGAGCAGATTAATGGTTGAGAGCTGAAAATTAAACATCTTGAATCAAGGATATCGGTTGTTTTGGAATGAATTGTACGATAGGTCATAAGATCTAATTTACTTCTACACATACACATATAGATCATACTGGTTTCAATATACATACATATTAGTATGAATTATACCATTGGTCCCTGAGTTATGAAAAATAGCCAAAAACACCCTTCTATACACTTTTTAAAACTCGGGATACAATTGCTTCAATTAATACATTTGTAATACATTTTGAAAATTATCACTTCTATAAACTTCACTCTCGAATCAACTAAGAAAAGGGAAATTGCACACATGGTCCCTAAATTATAGGCTAGTCGCCATTTTTGTCCTTGGAACTTCAAAAGTTAACCAAATGGTCCTAGAAAATTATTTTTGGTATACTTCAGGGACCATTTGGGGAATTCTCCCTATTAATAATTACAAAAATACCTGCTGCCACTTGAACTTAACTCTAAAAATTTATTATAGAACAACTACTTATCACTTTTTGGCTGCTGAACAGTTTCGGACTTCTTGCCTAGTGCATAAGTACTTCCTGTCCGAGTTGCCTAGATAATAATATATGGAATTGCACCTTATGAACTGACCAAAAATAATTTAAAACACCCCATAAGATTAGTACCTAGCAATATTTACAATTTCTCATAAGAGGAAGACATAGGTATGGTATAGGAAAAATTCGAGGCTGAGCTTCTGGCCGCTTAGTAAAATTTTCTTCTAGCCTTTCTATATGCCCTGAACGCGCAACCATCAATAGAATCCATCTAAAAATCAAAACAAAAAAATATTAATAATGATAAAAAAAAATCAACTATGAGTAATTTATTTACAAGCATACCCGTTTGAGTTTTCCGCAGTTAAACTCGCAGCTCTGGCTATCAAAAGCTGAAATTTTTCGAAAAACACGGATAGTTCAGGACACGATAAAGAGAAAAAGATTGAGTTAATTTGCACTACAGGTCCTTATACCTGACAACATTGAACCTCCTTATAAACAAGTAATACTTGAACTGTTTTTGCATTGATTGTCATTGACATTGGTTTTGACGAAATTCAAGTCTTAGAGTCACAATACACTTTTTTTTTTGTGTAAAGATGATGGTTCTACAAAACGCATTTTAGAAGAAAACAGTTTCTCTAAAGAAAATTTATGTAAAGATGATGGACCATTCCGATATTTTTCTTGTAAATCTATTAAATTTGATTTCTGTTTCACCCAACAACCAACAGTTATATATTTTTCTTTCTAATCTTTCTAAAAGCCAAACACCTTATTATAACAGATATATTTGCTAGGGGTTACATTTGCTATTTCATATAGTACATTCCTGCAATTGACCCTCCCTAATTTTGAAGCTGAGTCAAACCTGTTTTGTGATGTCAAATTCGGGTAATGGGACTACAGGGACATGTATGGGCTATTAGTGAACTTGCGTATATAACAAGGGGGTGTTTTGCAATATAGCCTTAAATTATATTCTTCCTGTAACTTTTTGTTCTTTTACTTCTTTTATAGAGATGAGAATCAGAATGAGTGCAAAACCCAGGAAGCTTCAGAGCATGCATGTTTAGTGGAAAACGAAAAGAACAAAGAAGATAAATCAGACTGATTTTCTGATTATATCACATCAGGCTCAGAGTTTTATCTCTCCTTATCAGTGATAGATAGTTCAATTAAACGCAAGTATTTAGATGAAGGTAACACTAATTATGTTAATCATGGCAGTTTTGTCGAAGAAGAGTCTACAGAATCGTTATTGTTATCAATATCTTTAGGTTTCACAAAACAAGTTTCTGAAGGTCAGATGAGTGATAAAGAGGTTAAAGAGTTCATTGAAGCCCTCTGAGAAAGATATCAAATCAGAAAAGTTGAACCATTTCCATTCTGTTTAGGCGATACAGAATGAAGGAAAACAGAATATCAGTTTTTTCACATGGGAGAGCACAAATTTAAATTAATACTTAGGCGTAGAAGATAATAGAAAATAGATTACATAACTTTAAAAAATAAAAAGTGTAAATTTATTACAATGAACAAAAGTAAACAATAACATGTTCAGTTTAGAGAGGCAGCATATCTGAGATTTAGACATGTGGTTTCTCCTAGATCCCAGTTCAAGAAGACATTAAAAGAAATACAAGAAAAGTTGATCGAATCAAACAGATGTAACAGCAACATCCCCATGATCATCATCTACAAATTCCTGTTAAGAGAAGGGAGATCATTATAAGCCAAATAAAAGCTGTGACTAGCTAAAAGTATATTAGCAATCAAATGGGACATGAAAAAGTAAATACAAAACGTAATAGTATAATTTTACTCACTGAGGAGCGACAATTAACACACCTGATTATTGATTATTATATTCCAAAGATATTTTGAGTTGATGATGACCCCAATATTTCACATGCTGATCTTTAATAAGTCTGACTGAATTTTCAACAGAAGGTTTGCACCTATACACGTCAATCATGCGTATGGAAGTAATGTATGCAAAATCTTGAGGGATCTCTACAATCTTCTCGCAACTCCACACGACCAGATCTTCGAGGCTGGGAAAGTGATTACAAGTGGCATTCCAGTATTCCAGATCATGCATTCTTTCCAACTTCAAGTATTTGAGTTTTGGGAACACCACTTCATCTTCCATATCCCATCTTTCACCTTTAAATGCATAGCTTTTTAACTTGAGAGCCTCCAGATTCTTTAGCATTGCAATTTGTAACATTGCATTCCATGGCAGTCGAAAGTGCATCAAAGTAAGTTTCTTCAGATTGGAAGGGAAATTAAACTCACATGGATATTTACCCGCTGCACCCCTGTACTTCACCTTGAGTGATATTAGTTTATTGAGAAACTCCAGCATTGGGAACCGGTTGCATTTCGTATCATCATCCCATGAATCTAGAAATATACACTTTAGTTTAAGAATGCCTGATAACCTTCTCAACATCTTCTCCATATTGTCTCCATAAGCAATATAGGGTTCCGAAAAGGTCTGTAGATTTTCTAGAATGGAAGAGGAGTTCTCAAGTCTGTGGGGCTCCAAATCAAAAGAAGAAAAAGTATTTATATGAATATGTCTCAACTTTATCATGTCACATATACAATCTGCTACTTTTACAACTTCATCATTTGATTGTTTGAAATGAAAAGTTTCAAGGTTCCAAATATTGGATATGGATGGTGGAATAAATTTCACAGAGCTTCTGACGGCCAAGTATCTTAGCAGAACAAGAACACCAACCTGTATAAAAGAGTCTCCTATAATGAGATCTTCAATATTCAATATCCTAAGAAACTTAAATTTGTTATAAATGAATGAAATATCACATGACTGGTCCCTCAATCTATGCTTATCTGTATGTGTAAAAAACAGTGATCGTACAAATGGCCCAGAGGACATAACAAATTTATCCAATTTTGAAGTAATCGTGAGACGATGTTGGTAATATATTGTGGGTGAAGAAGAAGAAGATGAATAATTACCACCATCAATCTGCAAGAAATTATCTTCCATAACTTTGCTTTTGAGGAAGTCACGTACCGCATGATTATAAACACTTGTAGTCTTGCCAAGGATATTCCGTTTAGTAGGTACTAGAAAGTTTCTTGAAATAAGATCCGCTAAATAATCCTTACCTGTATTCTCCAAGCTCTGGGATTCCGTATGTTTTACAAATCCCTCCGCTATCCACAATCTTATCAATTCTGACACTAAAACATTTTCATATAAAAATACTCCCATGTAGAAAAAGCATGATCTTAAATGATCCGGTAAATACATGCAAGTCAAATCTAGTATGCGATGTACCTGTGAACCTGCCCGTCCAAATACGCGCGACCCTAGAGTTTGTGCTACTTCTTCCCACTGATTCACTGTTTTCCGAATGGTCCGAAGAAGAAGATGAACAACAAAAGTCTTTGATTCCGGTTTACATCTTTTTGCGATTTTCATTCCGACTTCCAACAGTTCTTCAGGGCAACTTACTGTTTGAAAGAATGACTCCCATATTTGTGGAGATTGGGGTTCCCCTTTAGCTGGGAAAGCAAACTTCTCCTCTTCAGTAATTAATATGATTCTACTTCCATTGTGAGAATCTGGGAACCATCTTTTCATTATAACCCCAATATCTACAACAAAAGAAGCATTAATCACAACAAGGAATCTCTTTCCCACGAGACATTCAAGCACTAGTTTAGCTAGTTCTTCATTATTCTTGGAACGAATTTCATCTGAAAGATCAATCAGGTGACCTAAAAGCTCCAATAATGCCTCTGTTATAATATTATGAGAATGAAACCATTTATGAGACAAATATGCACGAGATGCGAAGTGACGGATGACAGAAGGAGAATTGTACAATTCTTTAGCCAATGCATCCTTGCCTATTCCATATGGACCAACAATGGTGATAACGTTGAGTTGCTCATCTTCTCCAAGAAGCATATCTTCTATCATTGTTTTCTTCCCCAAAAGATCCTCCTCCACATCTTCCTTTGTCCTTCTTTCTTGCTCTATTTTGAGAAAATCTACAAAGATATCATCAAGCCAGCAGATACAGCACCAGGAAGGAAGATCACCCACTAGAAAGGAATCAAGGGCATACTCCACATCATATGCCAATTTAGTAATTGTTTCAATGGTCTCCTTTAAAAACAATGGTGGGTGGCTCGAGATTTCTATGAGGTCAGAATACCAGAAACAAAGCTCACTTTGAACCCTCTGAATGAAATAGTTGAAAGGGAGAGTTGAACTAGCTGCGTCTTTCAACAACTCCTCAAGATTTTCCAAAAGATGATTAATGAAGACGAATGCACTCGTTTTTGGATACACGATTATCCGCCTCTCCACTTTAAAACGTTGGAAGGTAGGCGTATCCTCGAGCTGAAGAAAAAAATTCCATAGCTGCGAACAAAGTTGAAGGGCCATGTATTCATTCATTTTATTGAGATCAAATGAAGAGAAAAAGGATCCTACATTCTTGACAACAGATCTAGCTACTTGTAAATCACCATCTTCATCCAACTCTTGAGGAGAAGGATCTATGAGGATTGCTTTTATGATTACAATACCAGTTATAATCTCCTCTATCATTTTTGGAGGCACAACCAGGGAACAGATAAGAAATTCAAGGAGAGCATCAAAACCAGAAAAATCAATCTTAGTACCCTCATCAGCAACTCTCTCATCTAAAATACTGTTAAGTGCCAATAAGGGATGCACAAAGGGGGGATTTCGAAGAGATTCAAAAAAAGCATTATAATCAGATTCAAATTTTGAAAAATCAGATTCGGTATCACTTTGCATATTTTTTTTTTTTTTTTTGTTGCTTAGAATTTTAGTGTGGGGAAGAAGTAAATTAAAATAAAATAAGTTGGAAGAGGATGAATCTCCAAACAAGATTGAAGCAAAAGGAAAAAAGAAAATGTATGGCTTGTAGGAATACCTTACGATCTGATCTGATCCGATCCGATCAGTGCAGGGTGGGGAGGGGACGAAGAGGATGGGGGTTCTTGTGGAAGTGATCCGATCTGATTGATAAAACAGATTGGTGGATGACTGGTTGAACTGGCCCAATTAGAGTGTTGGACATGGAGACTTTGAACTGGTGGGTCAACAACGATTTACGATTGTTAACACCGCAGCAAAGACTTTCTCTCTATCTTTTTTTTTTTTTTTTTTTTGAACAATAAAAGGGATGCTAGCATCCCCAGCAGACTCTATTACTACCTATCCGATACCTAATTCACCAAAAAGATTGATCAAAAGGGAAGGTTGAAAAACCCTTCCATTTCCTTCCCGTGGCCTGTGCCTAGCTTCCTTTGCTTGTTTATCCGCCAGTTTGTTGAGATCCCTTTTGATATGTTTAAATTCTGGGCCATTCTCTCCACAACTGAGAATAATGTAACGAAGGATGGGTTGGATAGACCAACGAGCTGCTGACACTTGCTTGATACCTTGTATAACTTCAAGGTTATCCGAAAGTACCAATTTCTTGGTATTTCGGTTTTTTGAACCCAACTCAACTGCTTTGAGAACTGCAAAAGCTTCACCTTCGATCGTTGAGTCGCATTCTACATCAAAAGTATGATTTATAGTCAACTGGGAGTGTTGGTTCTTTTCAATTACTGCAATTCCAGTTGGTTCGCTTTTGTTGTTGAAGGACGCATCACAATTATATATGGTTTCATACTCATTATCGTCCTCTCTTGTAAAAGATAGTTCTGTTGTAGTTGAATTTGGGTTCTTTGTATTAATAGACTTGTTCCAATCTATACCGTGAATTTCTGCCATAAGTTTGTTTGTATTTTGAATTATGGCTGTTCCATTCACTGGAACGTTTTCATGTAGGCCTTTCATTTTTCCTTTCCAAATGTTCCAGAGGTTGATCATGATCATGTCTTTGATAATATGCTCTTCCCAACCTGCTTTTTTGAAACCATCTACTACTTTAATGACCATTCCTCTATAGAAATTTCACTTTGTTCTTCAATTCTTATTTGAGCCATTGTTCCTGCCCAGATATCCTTACACATGTTGCACTTTAGAAGTAAGTGTTCCATAGTTTCACCTTCTTCATTACACCAGGCGCAGTTTGTCGACTGTGCACATTTCCTGTTATAGAGATTCTTCTTGGTGGGTATAGCATTTTTAATCACCCTCCAATTAAATAATTTGATTTTCTTTGGAATATTTGAATTCCAGATAAGCTTCCATATTGGTGATGAGTAATTCTGGACTTCAGTTGAGTTTGTCGGGTTATTTTCTATATAATCTTCTACTAATCTTTTATAACCTGTTTTAGTATCATAAGTACCATCTTTTGAAAAGGGCCATACAAACTTATCTTTTTCTTCCATGTTGTATATTTTTATCCTTTTTATAACTGGTATAAGTGGTTCTGGAAAAAGGTTATCTAAAATTTCGTCGTTTCAGATCGTCGTGCCTTCGATAAACAATTCTTTGACTATTTTGTATTTGCAGTTATTAGGTTTCTCGATTTTCCATGATGTATCTATCCATCTATTGTTCCATATATTAATATTTTCACCATTTCCTATTACGTATATGCCATGTTTAAGTAGAAAATCCCTTCCTTCAATTAAGCTAGCCCAGCTCCAGGTTCTACTCTGTCTCAATTTACATTCAAGGAAACTACAGCGGGGAAAGTAAATACCTTTTAGAAGTTTCGCTGCTAGATTATCCTTGCTATGTAAAATATTCCATGCTTGTTTCGCAAGTAGAGATGTATTCATTTTTTTTGAAATCTTTGAAGCCTAGTCCTCCTATTAGTTTCCCGATTGCCACTTTTTCCCAAGCTACCCAATGTATCCTGTTTCTCTCCCCTGCGTTCCACCAGAAATTAGATATAGCTGAAATTAGTTTATTACAAAAAGAAATTGGAAAAGAAAAAATTGACATATAATAATTTGGAATAGCTTGAAGGATCGCTTTAATAAGAACTTCTTTGCCCCCCTCTGAAAGTAGCCTCGCTTTCCAACCCTCTGTATTCTTGAAGAGCTTTTTTGCTATCCAATCGAGAGATTCCACTTTTGATCTTTTATGACAAAGTGGAATTCCCAAATAATAACCTAAGTCCTCCGTCTCTTTTATTTGCATGGCCTCTGATACCTCGGTCCTTTTTCCTACTGGTGTTTCTTTACTGAAATAAATTGCTGATTTGTTAATGTTAATCCTCTGTCCTGATCCTTCACAATATGTAGTCAAACATTGCTTAAACGTTTCCAGGTTAGTTTCATCTATGTTAATAAAGAACAAAGAATCGTCTGCAAATAATAAGTGGGAGATCATAGGACAATTACGGTTTATTTTTATACCGCTAATATTCTCTTTCTTTATTTCATGGTCGATAAGGCTAATTAAAGATTCCGTCATGATTGTAAAGAGGTATGGAGATAGGGGATCTCCTTGTCTAATGCCTCTACCTGCTTTAATTTTTTCTAACCTTTCACCGTTTAGGGTAATATTAAACGATGTCGTTGATATACAATTTCTTATCCAGTTTATCCATTTCTCGCAAAACCCAAGCTTACTTAAGATAATAAAAATAAAGTCCCAGCGTACGTGATCATACGCTTTTGCCATATCTATCTTTATAGCTGCCATATGCTATTTGTTTTTTCGTTTTCTGTTCATAAAGAAAGATATTTCCTGTGCAATAATAATATTATCTTGTATTGCTCTGTCCTTTATAAAAGCTGACTGGGTCGGGGAAATGATTTTATTCATGTAGATTCTAAGTCTATTAGAAAGAATTTTTGCGATAATCTTATAGATGAAATTTGCACAAGATATGGGTCTGAAATCACCAAGGTTTTCCTGAACATTGCCTTTTGGGATAAGAGCTATTAGAGTATCATTGATTTTTTCAACTGAGCTATTGTTGTCGAAGAAATCCAGAATTAAAGTATAAGTGTCATTTTTAATGATATCCCAGAATTCTTTATAAAATTTACCGTTAAGACCATCTGGTCCGGGGGCTTTAGAGGCAGATAATTCATTAACCGCTCCTTCCACCTCTTCCATTGTGGGTCTCTTAGTTAATTCTTTATTCATCTCTTCCGTGATGCACGGTTTAACAAATTCTGCTGCTTTTTCCATTATACTTTTAGTAGTCTTGACTTCTTTAAAAAGTTCTTTATAATAATTTTGGAAGCAAATTTTTATATCATTGTTCTCTTCTATCCAATTATCATTACTATCTTTTGTTTTTGTCACCCGATTTATTTTCCTTCTTTGGATGGTCACTAAGTGAAAGAATTTAGTATTTTTATCTCTGTAAATCAGCCAATTTTGCCTCGATCTATCACTCCAGTATTTTTCTTCTTTTTCATATTCAACTTTTATTTTTTCTTTGATTATTTTCTCTTCATTAGCCTTATCCGTATTAGTAGTATTGTTATTCAGTTTTATAAGTTTTTCTTGGAGGTTCCTAATAATAATGTCATGATTTTTAAAAGTTCTAACGTGCCATTTAACTAGTTCCTTTTTTGTGTTTTCTCTTTTTTTTATGAAATTCTTAACGGGAATATTAGCATTATGTTCATTCCAACTCTTGTCAACTATATCTCTACACTCGTCATTATCTAGCCAGCGGGTCTCAAATTTAAAGTATTTAATTCCAGTTTTCATGTTAATATCATGGTGAAGGATAAGGGGCGAGTGATCCGACGCGATTGTCGGAGGTATGAATATTTGTGCCCTTGGAAATTTGCTCATCCATTCGTATTTTGCGAGACCCCGATCTATCCTTGTCTTTACATGCTTGTCTCCTTTCATCCTGTTTGACCATGTAAAAAAACACCCATTAGATTTAATCTCACATAAAGTGTTAGTAGATGTAAAATTCACAAAGTCATTGATATGTAATAGATTTGCAGGATTCTTGCTGAGTTTCTCGTTATTATTGAGAATAGCGTTGAAATCCCCAATAATTGTCCAAGGTTCTTTAATTCCACTAGCCCATATAGAAATCTCATCAAAGATTTTTTTCTAATCATTTGAATCATTTGGTGCATGTATGAAGATCATGAAATACGGAAAGGAAAATTCATTAATTTTAACAACGACAAAAAAGGAATTGGAAAACACTACAGCAAGAGACACACCAACGTGCCATAAAACCAGAAACCCACCGGAGTGAGAGGCACTTCCAGTGGGTTCTACTACAAAAGATTTTTCAAAACCAAACTTCTTGACAACGTCAAAGGAATCCACTTCCTTTAACATTGTTTCACAACACACCACCACCTGAGGTTTAAATTGAGCCACCAACGAGCGAAGCCTAGTTAATGTCAAGGGAGCTCGTAATCCCTGGACATTCCAAAATATGGTAGTCATATGTAACTCGCGGCTTTGCTGGAGTAGCCGCCTCCTTTTTTTGAGTTCTGGGACATCTCCTCCTCTTCTGCATCGTCATATTGGAAGTTCATATCATGATCATCTCCTCCTCCTTCATAATCCTTTTCAAAGTAGTTTTCACTATTCTCATAGCTGCCTTCTTGTTCTTCCTCTGGCTCGAATTGGGAGTCTGATTCGTTTAATGTTTTTGACGGTTCTCCTCTTCCCTTCTTTTTCTCCTTAGTCTTTTGTATGTATTCATTCTCCTCATTCTCATCTTCTAATAAGCTATATTTGTTTTTGTTAACAAAGTCCTCAATTGGGTCCACAACTCTTAACTTTTTGAAGCCACCAGTGATTTGAGTTTTTTTCCTGCTTATTTCATTCTCCATTTGCGAGTTTCTTTTTTCTCTCCTTCTTTTGATGGCCTGTTGACTCTCAGATCCACTGTCTTGATTCTCGGAATTGTTAGTGTTGTGATTCATGGCTTGTTTACCCTTTATCTTTCTTACTTCTTCTTCAAAAGCCATGAGAGCAGCTCGCACATTTCATGAGTTCTCGTCTTCTTCTTCATCAGTTATTCCATGGGTTCTCTTGAAAGCTTCAATTTTTTGTGCTGATTCATGGATTTCAATCCTTAGATCATGCATCTGTTTGTTCCAATTGTTCCAGTCCCTCTCTTCCCCTTGCTTCTCCTCCTCTGTGTTCCTCTGAGTTGCTATTCTGCTCGAGCCTACGCTTTTTGTGTAGTTGAATTTACTAAGATCTCCTTCCCTTGGCTCTCTTATTACTAGCCCTCTTGTTGGGTTTCTAATCTCCATGTTTGTTCCTGTACCTCGAGTTTCATTGTTATTATAAGAGAAATGAACAAACTCACCATCAACCTTTAAGTGAAGGCCATAGATAGGGTTGAAAGGAGGGAATTTTGCTATGTTGTCAATGCTCCAAGTTACCTTCCTCCTTTCATCAATATCCTCCACCTGTCTAATGACTCTAACTGGGCAGTCTCCATATTGATGTCCTATTCTTCCACACCTAAAGCAAAGTGTGCCAGTGTTCTCATATTGAAATACAACCCAAGCTGCTCCTTCTTCTTGAAGAAGATAGGTGCCAGGTGGTAAAGGATATTTTGTGTTGATTCTAACTCTGAAGCGCAAAATCTTGATGTCACAGTTAGCAACAGTTGGATAATCAATGGCTTCTACCTTGATAAAACATATCTCTAGAGCTTTGTCAGTGTTTACATTATTCTGCTTAAAAGCTAATCCTCTAACCTGAACCCAAATCAAAGAATAGTCAGTGTTAAGATCAGGAAATTCAATTACCTGAGGCCAAATTGTCATGCTCATATGCATCTTCTGCACTATACTAGGACGCATTTCCCAGACTCTTTTGAATTCTCGTTCATTGAAGATCTCAAGCTTGAAGGTGTTTGTCTTGACATCGGATAACCGAAAGTGACCCTGGATACCCCATCTATCTTCAATGAATTTCCGCATTTGAACTGCATACACTATAGAATCTCCTACGACCTTTAATAGGATTGCCTTCTCCTCCTTCATGCTTTCAGCTAAGTGAGCTTTAACCCCAATGTCAATAACCCCCAGCTTCCTATATTTGTGTTCAGTCAGTGGAATGATGGGGAGTGAGTGGAAGTCCCTAGAAGCCATAACACAATTCTCATAGAAAGAGCTATTAGTAAAAGATTGTATAGTTTGTTGGGAAAAGAAAATATTGGTAATGTAATTAGGAGAAAGAGATACTTCTTTAACTATGAGTGAGGGGAGAGCTTATTACTGAGAGTGTTAAGCGAGGAAAAGTAGGTGATTTTACCTTGTTCTGTTCGAAAGAATTTATACAAGAAACTTACCCCACGCATGGTTTCTTTCTTAATTGAAAAATGTTTGAGTCTCTTCGTTGCTCGCGTAGTAATGATATTCCTAGCTGCCTTGAGGTAGCGTCTCTTCGTTTCTTCCTTGGTTGCTGCAATAGTCTCGTGACCCTCAAAAAGTGTCTGCATGTCTCTTGTTAACTGTGTCATTTTTACCACAAATGATGATTGATAAACCCAATCTTCCTTCAGCATTTCGAACTCCATTATTTTCTTTAAAATAATCTTTGATTTCAGACTTCCTCTCCACGCCAATCTGCAATTCATATACGACAAACACTCCAAATCATATAAGAAAGATAGAAACCTTACCTTGCTTGTGTCTTCCCCTCTTTCTCTATAATGATTATACCCTAATTCCATCAGTCTAGGGTTAATCCAGCATGGTGTAGGTTTTGATGGTATTTCTTGACCTATGATTTGGTATTTCTTCTTAGCTTTGCTTTCTTCCCTGTTTGGGTTTTCCTTATGCGAGATTGAATCAGAGATTTCCTTTGATTCAATCGAGTATCCATGATTCCATTTTTTGGTCTTCACTCCTGCCGATGAAAGCCCCATCTTTGAGATATGGTGCCTATATAAGATTACCCTAGTATAGGAAGTATTTAAAACCCCTCAGAACGGAGCCGATCGGAGTGATCCACCACCGATCTGATGTTAAGCTAAGGACGAAACTAAGAAATGAAAATTAAAAATCCTTTTGACGTAAGAGAGAGGCGAGAGAATCGTAAAACTAGAGAGAGAATTTTTATATTTTTGTAGAGTATCTCTCTATCTTTCTTCGCAAGCTTTGAGAGTTTTTCTGCAAAGTCTTTTGGTTTGTTTTGATTGAAACTACATGGTTGACTTGGATGCCTATGTGAAGGCAAAGTCTTCCATACAATAGTTTCTATTTTGTTTTTATTAAAACTCAAAAATTCCCTTTTAGGAACTAAAGTGAAATTATGTTACAAAATTATGTTACTAGGAGGTACAGGGTTCGAATCCCCTCTGTCGTGTTATTTCTTGAGCCCTTAAAGGGGGGTAAGCAAGGGGTGCATGGTTCGAGTCTCATCCCTGAACATGGGTAACCTAGTTCTGATTAAGTGGGAGTATGCATGAGGAGGCGTGTATATTTCCTATGGGATTAGTCGTGGTGTGCGTAAGCTGGCCCGGACACCCATACATCAAAAAAAAAATGCTTCCAGATACGTTTTTCGAGAAACACCAAACCCTAACCTGAAAACCGACCCACCACCTCCACTCCACCGTAAACCACCACAAAAACCCTAACTCTCTCCCCGCTCACTCAAATCTAATCTCGCCTTTACTAGTTCCCCTCCTCTTTCTTGCATCTACCTCTACCCTCTTCTCCGGGGACTCTCTCTCTCCCTCTCCGATTGTTTGTTTCGACTTAAGATCGACCTCGATCTATGAAACTAAGTATCCTCTATATTACATTCGCAAGGATTCATTATCTAAAAGTTACGATTAAGTGCTTTTTAGAGTTTTCCTTCACTATTATCTTCTAGCTCTCCATACTGATGACTTCTCTTTTGAGCATCAATGAGGGGAAGCAAGAAGAGGAAGATGATGAGCTTTGTCTATCTCCAGACAAAGAAGCAGTTTATTCTAAGTTTGATGAACCTAAACTTATACTTCGTATTATAGCTACAGGTACTGTTAACCAAAACTACTTGAAGAAAATAATAATACAACACTGGGGTATCTCAGGTAGGATTACGCTAGTAAAGAAAGGTATTAACCTCTGTACGGTTCAATTTGATAAAGAAAAAGACTATGAGATTGTGTGGAATATCAGACCCTATCACATATTTGGTTTTCATGTGTTGGTACAAAAGCATGAGGAAACAATTATTAATCCATCTCTTCTAGATGAGACTGCTTTCTGGATCCGAATTTATGGTGTTCCTCCTCTGTTCATTAAGGAGTCGAATGTCAATAAGATTGCATCTAGGGTTGGTAGAGTCACTGATATTTGCTTACCTGACCCTTTAAAATATAAAGAGGACCCAAGTATTAGAGCAAGAGTGGAACGCTCTATTCTTACTCCTCTTTTGGAAGGATTCAATTTTAAAATTTCTAAAGGGCAGAGTGTCTGGATCTCCTTTAAGTTTGAGAAGCTATTTGATTTTTGCTTCAAATGTGGTATAATCTCCCATGAAGAGAAAAAATATGATAATCCAAACACCCTCACTATCATAATTGGGTAACTGGATCAAATATACTGAGAATGGAAAAAGGGAGAAAGAATTTGTGTTTAAGGCTGTTAAGAGTAATAATATTATTCAAAGGACTAAAAAACCTTTGAAAAATAAATTCAAAAAGAAAACTGAAGTGCTTGAAGAAGGTTAGATAGGCACAAATGAAGGTTATGTAGCAACGAACAAAGGGGTAATGAACTCTATTCAAAACTCTCTTATTATTCCTACAGTTAAATTAGATCAAACTATTATTCAAGGTGTCTCCTTTAAATCTGAAATGAGGCCTCTGAAAGATAATGAATTGCTGAGCCTGTGTGGTACAAATGAATCAAATGTTAAGCTTAGTCCTTTGATTGAGTTGGAAAATAAAGTGAAAATTGACCCTTCTATAACAGACAACTCTGATCAAACTATTTGTTTTGGTTCTCTTGAAAGGAATAGAACTTGAACTAAACAAGTAAGAGAGGACCTTGGCCTCTCAACTGATGATGATCTACGCTCTCAAGTGTCAGCAACTCTTGTTGCCCCAAACTCTGGTGGTGATGATGAGATGGCTGATAATCTAGAGCTAGAAAAAATTGATACAGAGGAAAATATTGAAAATTGGTATGAGGAAGGGCTACTAGAAGAAATGGAAGCTGAAGAGGTTTGCGGGGTTGACCCAAATCAACCCCAAAACCCTCAATGATACAAGTTTGGAACTGTCAAGGCATGGGTTCAGCCTTGACAAAAATGAGCTTGGTGGACTTTATCAAGGCTCATCATATAGAGGTACTTTTTCTATCTGAAACTATACAAAAACTTGAATTTTTAATTTCTCTTGGTCTTAAACTGAATATGACACTTGTCTCACAAGTGGACCCTATTGGTTTATCTGGAGGATTAGCAGTTTTTGTTAAGGAATCTGGTAACTTTAATCTTTAAGCTCTGATAAGAACTTAATACAATGCACTTATTTCAGTCCAAAAATTGAATTATGTGAGTTTAACTTTGTCTATGGCCCTACTGCAGATGAGGATAAAAATTCATTCTTGAGAAAATTGAATGATTTGATTCATGTTGAGAAACATTGGTGTTTTCTTGGGGATTTTAACTTGATAAGATTTCCTTCTGAGAAGCTTGGTGGCAATATTAATTCAGTACATAAGAGGAATATGGCCCAGTTTAATGCTTTCATTGATTCTAATGTCTTGATTGATTTACCAGCTATTGGATGTAATTTCTCTTGGTCCAACAAGAGAAATGGCAACCAGCTGATAAAGCAAAGACTTGATAGAATTTCAGTTAATCAGGAATGGTTGGCACTTTACCCTAATTCTTGGAATGATGTCTTACCCCCTTTAGGGTCTGATCATTCTCCTATTATTCTAAATTTTGGTATATATACTGAAATGCATAAAAAAAAGATTTATCTTGGAATAAGGTTGGATTTTTGATACAAATCTCTGTAATATTATTACTGAGAAATGGAAAAGAGGGCATATGATGGATTTAAGAGGTATTTCAGCTATGAAATACAAATTATCTCAAATTCAAAAACACATCTCAATGTGGGCTCGGAAAAGAATCCTAAATAATAGGATTTTAATTAAAAAGACTATTGCTAAGCTGGAAATTATCTTCAATGAACCATACAATGAAGAAAATGATGCTCTTTTTCATTCTCTGAGTATGGAACTAGAAGAGTTTTGGAAAAAAGAGGAGTTATATTGGTCCTTGAGATCAAAAAATAATTGGTTGAGGCTTGGAGATAAAAATACTAAGTTCTTCCATGCATCAACTAAAATCAAGAGATCTAGAAATAGAATATCTAAAATAAAGGATGGTAATGGAGTTTGGACTTCAGATGCAAAAGTAATTTCAAAAGAAATAGTGGGATATTATAATAATATTTTCAAACTGTGGGATATAGGAATTACACTCCTATACTTAACAAAGTTAAGAAAGTAGTGACTGATGAGATGAATTGTGCTTTAACTAAAAGTGTGGAATTAGAAGAGGTTAAACAAGCCATATGGTCCTTGGGGAGTGATAAATCCCCTGGACCTGATGGGTTTGGAGGTTTTTTCTTCAAGGAATTTTGGGAAGTTCTCAAGTTTGATATTATTGCTTTAGTCTCAGACTTTATATTGAATAACTCTTCTTTGGAAGAAATCAATAGCACTATTATAGCACTTATTCCAAAGTGTGAAAATCCAGAAACAGTTGCTTCCTTTAGACCTATAAGCTGTGCAAACTTTATATACAAGGTTATCTAAAAAAATTTAACACTTAGACTTCAGGAATGGATTGGTAGTTTGATTTCTGAAACTCAAACTGCCTTCATTCCAAATAGGTCAATTTTTGAAAATGTTCTAATAGCTTAGGAAGTCTCTCATTTCTTGAACAATAAAAGAGACACTAAAAAAATTCTCTTTAGCAATTAAGGCAGATATGAGTAAAGCCTATGAAAACATAGAATGGGATTTCTTGAAGGATGTTTTGACACAAATGGGATTCCACCCTTCTTGGGTGGGTTGGATTATGAACTGTGTAACATCTGTTACATATAAAGTACAAATTAATGGAGTACTATATGAGGTTGAAAAACCTCAGAAAGGATTAAGGCAGGGGGACCCACTATCCCCTTACCTATTCTGCATTGTTACCCAAGCTCTTACTCACCTTATTGACTTTTATGTTGATATGGGATTATTTAAAGGTATTACAATATCTAGAAAAGCACCAATGGTAACTCATGTCCTCTTTGCAGATGATAGCTTATTCTTTCTTGAAGCAAATGAAAATAACATTGATATTTTCAATAATATCATGAATTGGTATACTTTTGCCTCAGGTCAGAAATTAAATCTCAATAAAAGTGGGGTTTTATTCAGTAAAAATACTCCACATGATGAGAGGATTAACTTCTCATCTCTCCTGAGAATGAACAAAATTGATCATTTGGGCAAATATCTTGGAATACCCTCTTCTTGGGGTAAATCTAAAGTAAAATCTCTTGAATGGCTAATTGAAATGGTTATGAAAAATATGGAAAGATGGGATACTAAAATGCTCACTAAAAGTGGGAAAGAAGTTCTTATTAAGGCAGTAGTAGGGGCTATCCCTAATTACATTATGTCAGTTTTCCTTATTCCAAAAAAAATTACCTCACATTTAACTTCACTAATCTCAAATTTTTATTGGGATAATCAAGGTGAAGGGAGGTGCCATTGGATTAGATGGCAAACTCTTATGAATAGTAAAGATGATGGAGAACTTGGGTTCAAAGAATTTCATTGTCAAAATCTTGCTTTACTGGCTTCCAATGCTTGGAAATTTAACTTGAATAAAAATTCTTTACTTTACAAACTGTTTAAAGGGAAGTACTTCCTTCTATTGATTTTTTTAAAGCTGAAACAGGTTGTAATTGCTCGTGGGGTTGGAAAAGCCTCATTGAAGGGAGAAACTGTTTTTTGAAAGATTTGAAATGGAATGTTGGTAATGGTAAGAGTTTAAATATATGGGAGGACAGATGGATTCCTTATAATGAAGTTCTTGTTAAACCAGCTAATTGTACTCTGAATTGTGTAGCTGAGCTTATTGATCCATTGACTTGTTCTTGGAAACTTGATTTGCTTAATTTATACTTTCCTTCAAAAGCTGTAGCAACTATAGCCTCTACATTTCTAACACAATACAACCTTGAAGATGTGCCTTTTTGGCCTTTCTCTTCAAATGGTAGGGTATCTGTGAAAGAAATGTACCAGAGGTTATGGATGGCTCAGCAAAAGAAGGAATTGAATCAAAGTAAGACTAAAGGCCAACAATCTTTTATGTTACATGCCAAGGACTGGAGAACAGTTTGGAATATGAAAGTGGCTCCCAAAGTCAAGAATTTTGTTTGGAAATGCTGTGAAAATTCATTACCTACAAATGAGAATAGGAAAGCTAGAAAATCTAGTGACTCAGATGTGTGTTCTATATGTGAGATGGAAATAGAAAATGTTGAACATATGATTTTCCACTGGTCTTGGGCTAGGGCAGTGTGGTTAGCCAGTCCATTGAACTTTTGCTCATTAACTGCTGCTTCTTATAACTTTAAGAAATGGATCAACTTTATTAGACTTAGCCTCTCTGAGACTGAGTTCAATAATAGAGGACTTGGGGAATTAGCATTTTATGTTGTTTGGAGTATTTGGAAAGGAAGGAATGAGGCTATATTTAGAGGCATTGTCCCTGACCCTTTGAAAATCTTATCAGAAGCTTTAAAAGCCAATGATGAATTCTTATCTTCAAAAAGAAAAATCTCTGAGGCTAATAAGGATAACAGATTTATTGTGAGAAATGAGGTTGTTTCCCACCAAAATACCTTACATAATAATGCAACTCAGGTGCAAACCTTGAGAGAGGGCATTAATACAAATTGGATACCACCATTATCAGGATGTTTCAAAGTTAATTGTGATGCATCTTTTGAAATTAAAACTAATGTTGCCTCATATGCATGTATTCTCAGGGATTCTCGAGGAAGATTAGTTGATGGTTGCTTTAAGAAATTTTATGCTAACTCCCCACTAGAAGCAGAGGCTAGAGGACTTCTACAAGCTTGTGAGATAGCTTCAAGACTTCCTAGAGGCATTGTGGAAGTGGAGAGTGACTGCCAAGCTCTTGTACTACAATTATCTAAAAATGTTAAATCATTATGTAACTTTAGAGGTTTTGTTAATCGTATTAGTAGGATTAAGAAAGGTTGTAATCTTAAAATCTCCTTTGTTAGGAGGTCTAAAAACACTTGTGCGGATTGGGTGGCTAAACAGGAAATTAAAAATTCCTTGTTTAGCCTTTGGAGTTGTTTTCCCCCTCCCAAGCTTGCCTCACTTCTTGCTCATGACTATAACCCTACGGGGATAGGGTAACTTGTATTTTGAAGTTTTTAATCTATGCTTCTTTCGACCAATAAAAAAAACGATAATGAATTAAGAAAATTTATATCAAAGCATAAAATAAGTAATTTTTACCATAGGGTCTCTTTTAAATTTATACTTTTATATAATTTGAAATAATAAAATATTGTATTATAATTCTATTAGTATAATGTTAACGTATTTTAATTTTCCAAAGTTTAAAATAACTAGAAATTACAAAACTGAATGGTATAAATCACTTAGTTATGTTATAAGAGTACGAATTTGATTGAGAATTAGTTAGGTTAGAAATTAGATAATGAACCATTTTGTTGAAAAATATTGTTACCTTCTATATTGGAAAGAACACCATTGCAGAAATTTCTCATCTGATTTTTTTTTTAGTCGAGAAAATAACTTTCATTCAATAAAGTACCAAAATAAATTATAAGTCAACCTACACTTATAGCTTCAAAGTCATTCCTAAGTAAGTTGGCTAATTGGGGAGGTGGAGAATAACTCCAAAGATTAAACAATCTGCCTTTTAGCATTTGTTTAGCCACCCAATCCGCACTTCTATTGTTTTCTCTCCTTGTAAAGGAGATACAAATATTATCCCTAAGTGCACAAAAACGAATGTTCTTCACCACAAGTTTAATACAACTAAAAATATTACAATTAGCAGAATTAACTTGATTAATAGCTACAAGGCAATCATTCTCAACTTCTACAGATCCTTTTGGTCTCTTGTTTGCCATTTCACAAGCCTCCAAGATGCCTCTAGCTTTTGCTTCTAATATTGAATGAGCTTGTATGACCTTAGCTTTTCCTTCCAAAAAACAACTTGTAGGATCACGTAGTATACAAGCAACAACTGTTGTGTTAGTACTAAGATTAAAAGAGGCATCACAATTTATTTTAACTTTGCCTAAAGGGGGGGGAGGGGGGGTTCCAACTATTACTATTATCAATTTTACTACCCTCTATTGTATAACTTTGATCCTTATTCATATGTATTTTGTTATGAATATTAATACCAGCTTTTAGAGACTCCTTTTCTTTACCATAAGGTATGGAATTATCCATTGCCTCAGTAGTATGCTCAGTAGCTGAGTAGTACTCATCATAGGCAATTAATGCATTTTTAGCCGTGTTCAGAGGGTCAAGGGCAATACCCTTAAAAATGAAATCATTTCTTGCCTTCCAAATTTGCCAAGCAATAAAAAAAACCAGATCTCCCATATTTTTTCCTTCAGTTTTTTCCTCCTGATTTAATCTTACAAATTGAATCCATCTTTTCACATTAGAGGAAGGGTCTGAAAGTGAATTAAAGCAAAGAGGACTAGCAAGCCAAACTGCTCTTGCCCAAGAGCAATGAAAAAGTAAATGTTCAATAGATTCACTAACTTCTCCACAAATGTTACATAAAGGGCTATGGATAGACTTCCTGATATATCTGTTCTCATTAGTAGCTAGCCCTTTATTGCAACATTTCCAGATAAATTTTTTAATTTTAGGATATGTTATAGATTTCCAGAGAAAATTCCAGTCTTTCTCTTCCAATAGTAAGGAAGATTCACCCTCTTTTTTATTCTTTACTTTCTCTACCTTATATTGAGCCCTCCAAAGTGAAGTATACATGTCCTTTACTGTGACATCACCACTATTAGAACCATTCCAATGTGGTTCTATACAGTAATAAAGTGGAATGTAGACTTTACTAATGGTTGCTGCAATATTTGATGAGAATAATGAGTTAATCAATCTCATATTCCACTCTTTAAGATTAGGTGTAAAGAGTTCATACACTTTTTCAATATTACACTGAGCAGGTCTGGTAATATCTTTCACATTAGGGATCCATGAGTCCTCCCAAATGTTTATGTTTTTTCCATCTCCAACATTCCATTTGAGATCATTCTTGAAGCAGTTTCTACCTGTAATGATACTTTTCCAAGCCCAAGAGCAGTTATTGCTAATTGTTGCATCAAGAAAGCTTGAATTAGGAAAATATTTCTCTTTTAAGATTTTAAATAAAAGAGAGTTTTGATTGTTAAAAATTCTCCACGTATTTGAAGCTAATAAAGCTTCATTTTGTGTATGAAACTCTTTAAACCCCAATCCTCCATCTTTTTTTGCTATTCATGAGTGTTTGCCATTTAACCCAGTGACATCTAGTTTCCCTTTGATTATTCCAATAGAAATCAGAGATGAGAGAAGTTAAATGAGTTGTTACCTTTTTGGGAATCAAGAAGACTGACATAATAAAGTTGGGAATTGCTCCAATGATAGATTTAATAAGAATTTATTTACCACTTTTAGATAGCATTTTTGTCTCCCAATTATCCATCTTTTTGATAACCATCTCAACAAGCCATTCCAATGCTTTAACTTTTGATTTTCCCCAATTAGAAGGAATTCCGAGATATTTACCCAGATCATCGAGTTTTTTCATTCTAAGTAGAGATAAGTATTTGTTTCTATCCTCAAGAGGAGTATTTTTGCTGAATAAAATGCCACTTTTATTAAGATTTATACATTGACCAGAGGTCATAGAGTACCAGTTCAAAATGTTAAGAAAAATATCAAGATTATTTTCATCAGCTTCCAAAAAGAACAAGCTGTCATCGGCAAAGAGAATATGAGTAATCATTGGAACCCCTCTCGCAATTTTTATACCTTTGAGCAATTTCATTTAAACATAATGATCGATGAGTGAGGTTAATGCTTGTGTAACCAAACAAAATAAATAAGCTGATAAAGGATCACCTTGTCTTAGTCCTTTCTTAGGACTATTAATATCAAACAATTTACCATTAATTTGTATTTTGTAAGTGACAGTAGATATACAGTTTTGTATCCACTTAATCCATCTGCTATAAAACCCATTTTTGTTAAGAGATCTAGTAAGAAATCCCATTCAATATTCTCATATGCCTTGCTCATATCTGCTTTGATGGCAAGGCTATACTTTTTTGAAGTTCTCTTGTTCTTCAGAAAATGAGTAGCCTCTTGGGCTATAATAATATTCTCAAATATTGACCTACCTGGAATAAAGGCAGTTTGAGTATTTGATATTAAATCACTAAGCCATGGTTGTAACCTGTTGGCTAGAATTTTAGAGATTACTTTATAAATAAAGTTTGCACAACTGATTGGCCTGAAAGATGAAATAAAGTCAGGATTAGTACACTTTGGAATTAATGAAATAATAGTTCCATTAATTTTTTCAAGAGAAGAGTTTTGCATAATGAAATTAGATACAAGTTTAATAAGATTTAATTTAATTTCATTCCAGAATTTTTTGAAAATGAATCCACTAAAGCCATCTGGTCTAGGGGGTTTATCACCCCCTAAGGACCAAACAACTTTCTTGAGTTCTATTTCATTGACTGGTTTAATCAACTCATTATTCATTTCTTGAGTTACCACTTTTTTCACACAATGGATAATTGGATCATAGTTTCTTGGCCCAACCGAGGTGAATATATTGTTATAGTAAGAGGTAATCTCCTCAACAATTTCATGATTAGACTCAGTCCACTCACCATCCAATTTCTTAAGTCTAGAGATTTTATTTCTAACTCTCTTAAGTTTAGTAATGGCATGATAGTACTTAGTATTCCTATCTCCCAATATTAACCAAGTGTCTTTTTATCTCAATGACCAATATAATTCTTCCTTCTTCCAATACAATTCTAGTTCAGAGTTCAATTTCTTAAAAACCCTTTCATTTTCAGTTGATTAAGGAGCATTGAAAACCTCCTCCAATTTATCAAGAGTTTTTTAGATGAGAATTCTGTTATTCAATATTCTTTTTCGAGCCCAAAGAGATACACTCTTTTGTATCCTTTTAAGTTTTATGTCAAAAATACTCAATTTATGCTTTCATGTCAAAAATACTCAATTTATGCTTCCGGCATAAATATTTTCATTTAAGATTTGGACCTTAATAGTAATATTATGCTTCAGACATTATTTTTTGTCTTTAGTCATCGGGCCTATAACAATTAAGACTTCAGGCCAATAGGATTAATTTTATACTTCTGGGATATGAGATTTTGTTATTAGGTTTCGAGCCTATAAAATTTGTTTTGTGCTTCTAGCATATAAAGTTTATTGTAACCTTTTCTTGAAAGAGATAATTTCGTTCGGACATACAATTTCATTGCACCCTTCATGGATGTCTAGTTTATTTCTCGATTTAATTCTTTCATGATTTTTCAATATTAAGGAAATTCATGAAAAATAGTCATTTAAATTTATATTAGCAATTACACTTTATTCCTTAATTTTTTGTGTAATTTTTTTTTTTAACAAAAATTGATATAGGCTTCTAGCCTTTAAAATTTGATCTAGGCTTCAAGCCTTTAGATAATTTGCTTTTATGCTTCAAGCATATAGATTTATTTTTTAGACTTCGAGCCTATGAGTTGATTTATCCAAATCAAAACTTTTATTTTGGAAAACATCATAGTCTTACAATTTTTTGTTTGTTTTCATAATAGAGCCGTATATAAAAAAAACAATAATAATCATTGTAGTTACACTTTAGATAAGGCATATGACTAGCCACTATTAAAATTCAACATTCCATTGAAAAGCACACATATGTTACTCCATATGATATAATTTCCGGTCTTTAAGTTTTCGATTTTATGCTTCGGGCATATATTTTATTTTCTAGGCTTCGGGCCTATAATATAAAATTTAGGCTTCAAGCCTATACGATTATTTTTTCATGCTTATACAGTTATTTTCCATGCTTCGGGCATTGTAGGCTTCAAGCCTAGAAAAACATCTTGTTTCATTTTTAAGCTATTCAAAATTTTAGTTACATATAGGCTTCAGGCCTCAATTTTTTTCTAAAGTGATAATCGATTTATCTGTTTGAATAGTATAAGAGTATTGTATAGGATGCAATGGAAGTCCATCTAATATTTATCGGTTGCCCTCTCTTATTTCCTTTGTGAAAAGAATATATATAAATTAGAACAATATAAATCATACCTGGAAATATTCTTCCTTGATTCGATCGGCAGAGACTCGTGCTGATAACGTGTTATAACTTAAAGAAGAAGAGTAAGAATATATTGAGAGAAAATGATCTTGTATTTCCAATATCAACTCTAGTAATATTATAATGAAACAAGTCCTATATTTATAGGAAAATAAGTGACTATTCATTTACCCTATTTACAATAAATAAGTAGAAGACCTTTGGCCTTTGGACATCCATATAATAAACAATTTATTCATAACACAATCAATCATATTATCTTTATTTGCTTTCATAAGTGCAACCATTCATTATTAGATAAGCATTGTAGTTAACCAAACCGTCCCTGCAAACGATCCTAGAATCACTTATTACTACTTGGGACAACCGTACACTTGCGGTTGTGGTTCGATTACTTTTGCATTTATTTTAGAACACACAAAGGACCACCAAGTTTTTGGCGCCGCTGCCGGGTACGGTAGCGTGTGACCACAGTGTTTATCCTTTAGTGATAGTTGCATTTATTTTATTTTTATCAGTTTTACGCTTTTTGTTTGTTCATCTTTTTCAGGTTTTTAGGTTTGGTGTATGCGAAGGTGACTATTTAAGGATCTAGAGCCATCACCTCCGATCCTTAATAATCCAGAATCATTAATCAGACTTGCTAACAAGAGAAGGAAAGAACAAGAAGCTCTAGAAGTAGAAGAACTAGCGAACATAATGGAAAACATTAATATTCAGAACCAACAAAACAACAACGGACAAGTTCAGCTAGATGCGAATGGACAACTCATAGCGCCACAAGTTATTAATCCTCTAGTTCCGCCTGTCATTCCTAATCCTCAAGTCCAAGTTCAGATGGCAATTAATCAAGATCCATGGTTTGTTAATGGTCCAGAAGAAGTTCCATTCCGTGCTCCTGCTCTAGGGGTAGGTGCTCCAAATATAGATGTTCCGAGGTTTCCTCCAGATTCGGGTATGTTAGCTCAATTCCAAAATTTTGGAAATTTTCGTGGTAAAGCTGGAGAAGATCCCCTTCGAGCAGTACAGAAATTCAAGCAGATTTGTGATTCTTACATTACACAAGGAGTCTCAAAAGAAAAAATGTATTTTGCTGTATTTCGATTTTTCGTTATAGATGGAGCGAGTGAATGGCACGATACACAAGATCGTACGAAGATAACAAACTGGGATCAATTAGAAATTGCGTTTTTCAACAGATATTATCCATCCAATATGAGGTTAGACGCTGAACTAGAGTTGACACATTTCAAGCAAGAGTATGATGAAACGTTGGGTAAAAGTTGGTCAAGATTTCAGAAATGTTTACGAAGAGTCCCGAATCATGACCTCACTGAACAACAACAGATGAAGATTTTTTATAATGGTCTTGAGGGTGGCTCTAGGAAAGATTTAGATTTGTTGTGTGGTGGTGCGTTTTTGCGAGTTCAACCTGCGTATGCAAAAATTATTTTGGATAGAACAGTTGATAATGAAGTTGGGTGGAATACCGCAAGAACACCAGTTAGAGGAGGAGTTAATAATGTCAATATTGAAGAAAAGTTCAAATCCTTAGAGACCAAGATTCAAACCACATTAGAACAACAATTGAGACAACTTACTTTAGCCGTGAAAGAAGGTTTTTCAAATAAAAGGGGTGAGGTAAAGGTTGCACAAGAAGTGTATGGATGTGAGTATTGTGGTGTGAATGATCATAGTTTGGAGAATTGTCAGAATAATCAAGAGTCCGTGATGTTTGTCTCCAACAGAGGGAATTTTAATTCGAGTGGTAATGGATATCAGCCTAACAGAAACCATCCTGGGTTTCAATACTCAAATCCTAATGGGGCAGCCAATCCTACATATGCGTATCAGCCGCGTCCCCAAGGTAACAACTTCAATCCAAGACCACATAATAATTATCAAGGAGGACAAAATCAAGGGAATATGTGCAAAGACAAGCTCCTCAAGACACTTACACTGAAACCATGAACCAAAAAGCCTTACCTGCCCAACCACAAGAAGATGTGATTACCCTTCAGAAAACCGTAGAACAATTAATTTCCCTACATGCACAGTCAATCCAAAGGCAACAATCTGCTAAAGCACACATTCAGATGTTAGAAACTCAAGTTTCGCAAATGAATAAACAACTGAATAAACGTCCACAAGGGCAACTCCCTAGCGATACTGAGAATCCAATCCAAATCGAAGACTGTAAAGCTATTACTCTCAGAAGTGGTAAGAACCTTCCTCCACCTCCTTTTCCGGTTATGAAAGAAAAAGAAGTTAGAAAAGAAAAGGATAAGGTTAGTAAAGAGAAAGAAGTGGAAGTTGAAGAAGTGGAGGGGTCCATTGAGATTCCGAAAAAGAAAAATGATATTATAATCAATCGTCCACCTCCACCATTTCCATCGCGAGTTCAAAAGAAGGATGACACGGCTGAATATCAGAAATTCTTGGATAAGCTATGTAATCTTAACATCAACATACCATTTTTAAAAGCTATTCGAGATGTACCTAAGTATGCGAGGTTTTTGAAAAGAGCCCTCACCAATAAAAGACCATATTGTGATAATGAAATGATTGGTTTACCCGAGGAATGTAGCGCCATTTGTCAAAGTAAGTTACCTCCGAAGCTACTTGATCCTGGGAGTTTCACAATTCCGATATCTATTGGTGATGAATGGCAAGGTAAAGCACTATGCGATTTGGGCGCAAGCATCAATCTTATGCCCAAATCAATCTTTGATAAGCTAAAAATTGGAAAAGCAAGACCTACTTCTATGGTCTTGCAAATGGATGATCGATCTCTTGCACATCCAGAAGGCCGAATCGAAGATGTCCTCGTTAAGGCAGGTACGTTAATTTTTCCCGCTGATTTCGTTATACTTGATTACGACGCGGATAGGAATGTCCCCATTATTTTGGGAAGACCATTCCTAGCCACGGGGCGTACCTTGATTGATGTAGAAAACGGAGAGATAATTATGAGAATCCAAGACGAGGAAATGAAGTTTAACGTGTTCAGACCTATGAGATATCCGGATTCCAAGGAAGAATGCTTTCGTCTAGATGTAATGGAACCGGTAAGAAAGGAGCAAATTAATGTTGTGGACACGTTAGGGGTGGAGGAGAAAGAGCTACGAAATAAACCACCAATTAAAGCTCCTCCATACCCTAAAAATCCATAACTCAATCATGCAAAGGAGAAAGCACAAGCCTCGAAGATTCCGAAGGAACCTAAGAAGGAAAGAAAGAAAAAGGGGTTCAAAGTAGGTGAAGAAGTAGCTATGAAGAAACCAAACCCCCCTCCAAAGGTACGTGAATCAAAAAGTTCTTGGCTAGGACCATTCATGGTCAGGAAGGTTATCTCAGACAAACTAGTGGGAATAAAAGCTAAAGGATGCAAATTTCGAGTTGCTAATATTGACAACCTCACTCACTGCTGGGGAGGTTATGTGAATGACTAATGAATGAGGTAACCCGTCGAGCTTAACGACGTTAAACCAAAGCAATTCCTTGTATATTAGTTTAAGTTTTTATTTTTTATAGTTTAAATTTGTTTGATTTTCGTTAATTTAGTATTTATTAGTAAGAAATGAGGAAGGGTAGTTGTTTTTGATGATTTCAGGGGTAAAAAGGTCATGAGTTTGGGGTCGAAAGGGCGAAAATAGAGGAAAAATTTGTGGTGTTCCAGGGGCAAACCGGTTACCCGCATTTCGCAAATGCGGGAACCCAGTTTCGAAAGCTAAGAATTCTGAGGTTCTGACCCAGCGTCTTGGATCCCGCCATCTGCTGCGTCACCACTGCGTCGCCAGTCGCGCCATCGACGAAAACCGGGTACCCGCATTTTGCAAATGCGGGAACCCGGTTTTGGCGCTGTAGATTTTCGAACTTTCTGACCCAGCGTTTTGGGGTCCAGCCATTTATTGCGTCAGACGCAAAAAAAACAAAAAAAAAACTGTGCTTTCATTGAGAGCTGATGGTCCCAACTTTCTGACCCAGCGTTTTGGGCCCCGCCCTTCGCTGCGTCTCGAGGTTGCGTTTCCAAAAAAAAATCGTGCCGACACAGCGACGCGAAACCGGGAACCCGGTTTCTTCTGTGACAGGGCGGTTTTCAGTTTTTTTAACCCTAGATTTTTCAAGCCAGCCTCCAAAAACACTCCCAAAACCTAGAATTTCCTGAAAATCATCATCTACAACCACACAATCATCAAATCCTACCCTCTTTCACCACAATAACATACACTCAATTCATATCCTATCCAAAGCACCATGGAATTCCCACTTTTCTCCAATTGTTCTTCATCCAAGCTTCAAATTAAATCCAATTCCCTCTTCCCCCACATCAATTAGCCTTTACCCATCTCATATTCCACCATGATCTTCAAGTCTTAAGCCTCAAAACATCAAAGTTCTAAGCCTTCTTTAGCTTCTCACTATTTGAAGTTTTGAGTTTGGGGTGGAAAGAGATGCCTATCAGAACCGTTTTCAAGTGTACTTATCGAAGGAATTCTCCAAGAAACATAAACAATTTTGGTACTTTTCAAGAACAAGCTATTGAGATTCCTAATTCACGTTGCAAGCACAAGACTGAAGAGGTTAAAATTAAAGCTAACCCTAAGAAGAGAAAAGTGATTGAGGAACCTGAAAGTGAGGAAGAAAATGATCCGATGATGAGTTGAAATCGAAAATCAAGGTGTTGGAAGAGAATCAGGATACGAGGTGCGCTATTTTGGGAAACGTTACAAACAAGTTGAACTTTATTTGTTCAAAACACAACTTACGATGTCTAGACGCGAGATAAAGTTCATGGACACAACACCGACAACCAGCCATGCGCTGGTTCAGATACGTTTTCTAATCCTCCTCATTTAGTGTAGATTATTTTATTGCTTTGAGTCTTTTCGAGTCGTGGGGACACGACTCGTTTTTGAGTTTGGAGTGGGGTTCGTTGCCTCATCCCAGTTTTTATGTGCTATTTGTTTTATTTGCTTTCAATAAAAGAATTTTCGGAGTTGCGTTTGACTGTAGAAAATATTAAATATCCCTTTAAGCATACTTTTGATGAATCTATGATAGTAATAGTGGACTTTAGGGATTGATATAAAACGCATTTAGAATTGCATACAAACATAGGTAATTAATAGGATAGATTAATGAACAATGCAAATGAAGTAAGCTTGTACTTAAGGAATATGTTTGGCGTGTAGAACGTGAAATCCTAATTAGTAGAGAACCCACCTAGATATGAACTAAAGACAAGCTATGTACTTAGGAAAATGATAGGGGCAGTTCTTTGTTAGCCATTTGTAACCTTTTAGCCTTCTATCCCTTGTATTAATTATTATCCGTCTTAGCCCACTTTGAGCCTTTAGCCTTTTCTTTGTAGCCACGATATAAGCCATTATCCCTTAGATTATTAGGCATGACCATATGACCCGCACTTGAATCACAATCCTGAGACATGTCTCGAGCTTGAGTTTGGGGTGGTGGGTCCACTTATGGGGAATTAAATGGGTAGGGATTGATGTGCTTTGTATTGTAGCACAATTGCAGATGATATATACTTGTAACCCTTTGCCGGAAATGAGAAAAAAAATGAAAAAGAAAGAAAAAATGAAAAAAAAAATCGAAAATCATACAGTAGAAATCGGGAACCCGGTTTCGTCAAAACCGGGAACCCGGTTTGCAATCTGTAGAAAAAAGGAGAAAAGAAAAGAAAAAGAAAAATATGAAAGAATAAAACATCCGGCAAAGTGGAATTTTTCTGAAAATCATCTTATTTGTAGTGGGTAGACATGGGACGCTAAATTGTTGCGTAAATGGGTGAGTGAGAACATTTTTTAGCGTAAACTCAAGCTCGAGGACATTTGTTGATGGTAAGTGAGGAGAGAGCCAAAAGCTCACTTCAAATTTACCAAATATACATCCACACCGTCCTTAAGCCATTATTAAAACCATAAAGACCTCGTGATTCTTAAGTACATAGTGAATTTATGATTCTGTTGATAGGGAATATACTAGGTGGAGCGTTCAAAGCGATTTAGGATTGAGGAAAACCCTATAGCCATCATACAGAGATGAGTACAAGTGTAACCTTCAAGCATTGCGAATTTAATTTTATGATTGAGATTATTTGTGTTTGATTTTGCATTATAGATGTATGTGTATATTAATTTCTTGAGTTTGCTATATGAGATTTATCTTGAGAATTGCTTTAGGTGTATTTGCTAGCTTCTACTTGTTCTTACGTTTACTTCTACCCCTTCGCACAAACCGGCGCCCTGGTTTCGCACAAACCGGATACCCAGTTTCGAAAGCTAAAAATTCCGAGGTTCTGACCCAGCGTTGTGGGTCCCGCCATCTGCTGCGTCACCACCTGCGTGTCAACTTGCGCCATCAACGGAAACCGGGAACCCGGTTTCGCACAAACCGGGAACCCGGTCTTGGAGCTGTACATTTTCGAACTTTCTGACCAAGCGTTCTGGGTCCCGCCAATCGCTACGTCACCATCTGCGTGTTCATTCGCGAAGTCGACGAAAACCGGGAACCCGGTTTCGAAGGGTAATTCTCTGACCCAGCGTTTGGGGTCAAGCCAATTCTTGCGTTTTGTGGTAAAAAAAAAATTAAAAAAAATTAAAAATAAAAAAATTTAATTAACTAATTGTTTCGCGCCGACACAGCGACGCGAAACCGGGAACCCGGTTTTCACAAACCGGGAACCCGATTTCAACTGTCATGTGGCGGTTTTGCCTTTTTAACCTACTTTTTCTTAGCCTCTTCTGCAAGTTTTTACCAAAAACGCTCCCACACCTACCCCACCTCCGAAAATCATCATCCTTACCTATTAATACCATCAAATCCTACCCTCTTTCATCACAAAAACACAAGATCAACTCACCTCCTCTCCAAAATATCATCAAATCCTTAGTTTTTCACCAAGATTGTTCTTCACCCAATCCTTAGATTAAACCCAATTCTTTCTTCTCCCACACAAATTAACCATTACCCATCTCATATTACACCTTAATCTTCAATTCCTAAGCCTCAAAACATCAAAGTTCTAAGCTTTTCTCTAGCTTCTCACTATTTGAAGTTTTGAGTTTGGGGTGGAAAGAGATGACTAACAGAACCAGTGATTTCCGAAGATCTGCTCCTAGAAAGAAGACCACTATTGGTGGTACTCAAGAACAAGCTATTGAGATTCCTGATTCGTGTCCTAAACGCAAGATTGAAGAGGTTAAGCTTGCTCCTAAGAGAAAGAAATCACAGGTCAGAAGAGAAGATTAATTGATGAACCAGAAAGTGAGGAAGAACATGAAGATGATATTGAGAAAGAAATTGAGGATGAAAGCGAACAAGAAGTTCCGGAAGTACCAGTTCCACAGAAACCCCCGCGACGAAAGGTGTGCGCTCACAAGCCAAAGAGGTTTTATACTTCTTGGAATGATCAGGTTCGTGAAAGAATTGAATTTCTGAAGTTTGGTGAGGAGATGGATTTTCCTAAGGGTATTATGAGTAGTGCTCACAAAGAATATGTTGTTGCTTGTGACAAGTTTGGTTGGAAAGAATTGCGAGAAAGGAAGCTTGAGTTTATTCCTACTTTGGTGCGAGAATTTTATGAAGGTTTAGCCCTTTCCCGTGAGGCAATTGAAATTTGAAAAAAGGTAGTTCCTTTCTCTATTGAACTTATTCGGAAATCGTTGAAGTTACCCAACTTTACTGGGTTATGTCCGTTCCAAGAATCCCTTAATGATCAATCCTTTGATTATGAATCCCTTTGGGGAACTGTGCTTATTAATGGGGCTAGCCCAATTCCATAAGGAGAAAGGTATCCTGGACAGTTTTACAGCAGTAATTTGACACCTCGTGCGAAGGTTTGGTCTCGTTTCATAATCCCTACTTTCTTTGGAATTAAACACACATCCGAGTTGAAGAAGGAGCATATAATTTTTATCAAGTGTGTTATTGATGAGAAACCGATGAATGTTGCTAAAATCATTTATGACACCATCATGGAATTCGCGAAAGCTCCAATGAAACAACAAAATCTCAAGTTTCCTAGTACTATTACTACTTTGTGCCTAGACGCAAAAATCCCGCGTAGGAACGCAGATATTGACGGAGTTTCAGTTGGAGTGAGCATGGCATTAAGTACAATTCAGAATATCCATGATGAAGCAACATGAGCTACGAAGACTCCTAGAGCTCCTCCACCAAAGAAAGCGAAGAATGCTCCTGGGTTGGAATCCAAAATTAGGGTGTTGGAAGAGAATCAAGAGAAGATGATTGCTACCTTAGGAAACGTTACAAAAGAGCTGGACCTTATCCGAAATTTGATCCTAGGCGTGAACACACTTCAAAACGCAATTTATGATGTTCTTACACGAGTTAAG
Source organism: Nemophila menziesii (assembly GCA_029959085.1). NCBI lineage: Eukaryota > Viridiplantae > Streptophyta > Magnoliopsida > Boraginales > Hydrophyllaceae > Nemophila > Nemophila menziesii. The sequence goes on from JARWIR010000115.1 coordinate 163,176, forward strand.
GGTCCAGAACGCAACACCAGTAACCAGCCACGCGCTGGTTAAGATACGTTTTCTAATCCTTCCTTTTTAGTGTAGATTAGTTTTAATTGCTTTGAGTCTTTTTCGAGTCGTGGGGACACAACTCATTTTTGAGTTTGGGGTGGGGTTCTGATGTCTCCTCATTTGAGATAATATAATATACTTCAGAGACATCATTTTAGGCTTATTTATTAGTTTATAGGTCGATCTTAGCTTAATTTAGTGCACTTTCCTATTTTGAGTCTTGATTTGTAGAATTATTATTTTTAGAGCATATTGGGTTTAATTGTTTATTTAGTGTGAAGCTTTAAAGATAATTATGGAGATTAATTAGAATCCAAGTCAAAGACAACAACTTATGGAAAGAGATTTGCATGGAAATTGGAGATAAGGAAACAAAGGCTAAAAAGATGGAAAAGGAAAAGCTGCCTAAATCTGGGATTCTGCATACACGTCCAAAGATATGCGTTTTAACCTAAGAAATAGGCCGATTTTGGTGATTTCCTTCTCAAGGGTCAAGATAATTCTGTTGCGATTCTTTTGGTATCTTATGGATCTCAATCCGACCAATAACGAAGAAGATATGCTCAAAACGGTCCAACAGTGTTTATCTTTATTTCCATACGAATTTGAGTTGGACTAGGATTCCATTACTTTCCTTCTCCTTCAAGAAAACGAATTAGGTCTTCCTATAACCTATAAATACAGCCTCTTAACACTCTAAAATCATCCTTGGCCAGACCCTAAGGCCAAGAGGAAGCTGCAACACAAGAGAAGAAGTCTGGAGGGAGCTGTGCAACAACTATGTCTCCTTCAACCTCTTATTTTGTAATTCTTTCTTCTTCTTTTCTTTGTATGAACTAATTCTATTAGCTTAGGTTTTGCATAATGTATAATCTATGAATTCTAATTCTTCTATCTAAATTTCTTTGGGAATTATATGTTTTAATCTGATATTAGCTACTTACTTCATATTTGATTATGTGTTTTGATTTAGTGATTGTTTTCCTTGCTAGTGCACGAGTATAGGATTACTTTAATAGTAGTTAGACGGTCACCGTAACTGGGTGTTTAACTATTGAACCACCACATAACGTCTAGTGTCGATAGCAGTTCTGACAAAACATACTTCTAACTAGATAGTCATTAGGGTTTGTTTTAATCACCGTATCACCAAGATTGCAGTATTTGCTTAGGGCCTTAGTGGCGTTTGATAACCCTATTTGAAATCACTTCTTGGTTGTGATGTAGCCCCCTTAGTCGCTCTCAAGGTCTAAGGTATGGGAATTTAGAATCCTGACTAAGTATACCAAGAGCTAATATTCTCCCTTATGAACTAGAGTTAATAGATAGAATTAGAAGGATTAGTGCATACTAGTAAAACCTAAGCTATATCTTTCATACTATCTTCTTTCCTTTCCTGTTATTTTTTTTCTGTCTTTAATTTAGTAGTTTAGTTTTCTTATTAAAAAACCAAATAAATATCTATCTTTCTCTTCTCTCTACTTGCGTACTATTATCTATCTTTAATATCTGCACTTGATAATTTGCATAAGTTCTCTCTAACTTTCGTCAGTCCCTGAGGAACGAATCTTCTTATCATTAAAACTTGCATACGTCCTGTAATACTTGCAGTACCGTGTTAGTTTAGGGTGTCTATTTGCACTTATTTATATCATTATTTTATCACACCCTAGGCCACACCAGGTTCGTTGCCTCATCCCAGTTTTCATGTGCTATTTGTTTTATTTGCTTTCAATAAAATAATTTTCGGAGTTGCGTTTGACTGTGGAAGATTTTAAATATCCCTTTACGCATACTTTTGATGAATCTATGATAGTAAATAGTGGACTTTAGGGATTGATATAAAACGCATTTAGAATTGCATGCAAACATAGGTAATTAATAGGAAAAATTAATGAACAATGCAAATGAAGTAAGCTTGTACTTAAAGAATATGTTTGGTGTGTAGAACATGAAATCCTAATTAGTAGAGAACCCACCTAGATATGAACTAAAGACGAGCTATGTACTTAGGAAAATGATAAGGGCAGTTCTTTGTTAGCCATTTGTGACCTTTTAGCCTTCTATCCCCTGTATTAAATATTATCCGTCTTAGCCCACTTTGAGCCTTTAGCCTTTTCTTTGTAGCCACGATATAAGTCATTATCCCTTAGATTATTAGGCATGACCATATGACCCGCACTTGAATCACAATCCTGAAACGTGTCTCGAGCTTGAGTTTGGGGTGGTGGGTCCACTTATGGGGAATTTATTGGGTAGGGATTGATGTGCTTTGTATTGTAGCACAATTGCAGATGATATATACTTGTAACCCTTTGCCGGGAATGAAAAAATGAAAAAGAAAGAAAAAATAAAAAAAATCGAAAATCCATTACAGTAGAAACCGGGAACCCGGTTTACAACTGTACAAAAAAAAAGAGAAAAGAAAAGAAAAAGAAAAATATGAAAGAATAAACATCCGGCAAAGTGAAATTTTTCTAAAAAATCATCTTATTTGTAATGTGTAGACATGGGACGCTAAATTGTTGCATAAATGGGTGAGTGAGAACATTTTTGAGCGTCAACTCAAGCTCGAGGACATTTGTTGATGGTAAGTGAGGAGAGAGCCAAAAGCTCACTTCAAATTTACCAAATATACATCCACACCGTCCTTAAGCCAATATTAAAACCATAAAAACCTCGTGATTCCTAAGTGCATAGTGAATTTATGATTCTGTTGATAGGGAATATACTAGGTGGAGCGTTCAAAGCAATCTAGGATTGAGGAACACCCTATAGCCATCATACAGAGATGAGTACAAGTGTAATCTTCTAGCATTGCGAATTTAATTTTATGATTGAGATTATTTGTGTTTGATTTTGCATTATAGATGTATGTGTATATTAGTTTCTAGAGCTTGCTATATGAGATTTGTCTTGAGAATTGCTTTAGGTGTATTTGCTAGATTCTATTTGTTCTTGCGTTTGCTTCTACCCCTTTGTTTTGTTTTGTTTTACTTTGTCGGGATGACAAAGATTTGAGTTGGGGGTCTTGATGTCTCCCTAATTGTTCTTATTTTAGACCCTTGGGAGACATTATTTTTGATGTTTAATTGAATATTTTGATAGACTTTTGAGTTATAAATGCAATAATCCGGATTTCCTATTTTATTTCTAGTATTTTTAATTTATTAAACTTTTGCGCGTAATCTTGTGTATTTTAGTTAAAAGATTGTAGGTTTTGAATATTAGCTAGTAGAGGAATCCGAGAAGAAAGTCAAAGATCGTGATATGGAGTCAAAGCTTGAAGATAAATCCCGAAAGAATTATATTTTGGAGCTGCAAATCTGGAAAACAGGCCAAATATTTCTGATTTCGAGGCACTTACGAGTTGATTTAGCCGCTGACCTTTGAAGAGATTATGTTCCTTATCGAGTTACGGAAATTTATCAAGTGATTTCAGGTCAATCGGAGTTATAACGAATCGGCTAGAGCTGTTTTAGTGGAGGTGGTGCAACAGTTACGGGGTTTTGGGCTTAGAAAATGGACTTGGGCTTTTAATTAGTAACTTAAACTTAAGACCAAGGCCTAATCCGTTTTCTTAGTATAAAAGGAGCTCTTGACTTCTATTTTTCATACAACTCATTATTCATAAGCAGAAGCATCAGAGAGAAGTCAACGAAGGAAGAAGAAGAAAGTTGGAGAGTGTCTATATCTCCATTCTCAGCCCAATCCAATTCCGGAAATTAGGTTTTTCTTATTTTTAATTCTTTAAAAACACTATGAATCCTATTTCTTTTAATTTAGTTTTATTTTCTATTAGAATGAGCTAATTCCTTTTAGTACTTGAGAATGCATAACGGGTGAATCCATATTCTATTGAATTTCATATGTTTGAATTTGGGTTTTAATTAATTAAATCGAATTGGGTCTTTTACATTATTCTGTAATTTGAGATTATTTACTGTTTTTGGAGTCATGAACTAAGAACAGGTGTTAGTATCTAGGCTATTCCACATATGTGGCGTGTGGATCATCCTGACGGACGGTTTAGGTATGGACTTAATTACTCAATATAAAATAGAAACTATTTGACTCTGACGAGCGTAATTAATTTTAGGGCCAATGAGGTAATTTATCTTAATCATTCGAAAGTGGATCATATTTACCCTAACGTGACTAGTGACACTCTAGAATAGCCTTGTAGTCCACCCTGACGGGGGTACAAGGATTATAGAATCCCGACCAATGTCAATTGACCAATTTGACCCTTAAACAGCATATGTTATGAAATATAATTAGGAGGATCCCTTGCGTTTCTCAAGTACTGCCTTCTCATATTTGCGTCTTACCTTCATTTACTTGCGTCTTATCATTTATTTGCATTTTCACTTTAGTCTTTCATACTTAGGATTAATACCAACCAACCCATCAATCATTATATCTTTTAATTTCTTTCATAAGTGCAACCAATCATTACTTGATAAGCATTGTAGTTTACCAACCGTCCCTGCGAACGATCATGTTATAACTATTACTTGCGGTTGTGTTTCAGTTACTTATTGCATTTATTTTAGAACACACAAAGGACCACCACTCGCCAGATGTACTCCGATCTCGGAAATTCTTCCCAAATTTTTGAAATTCGTGCGAAATTAAAAGCAACAAACAAGGCACTAATTCAGTCACTCAATATTATTCTGATCTTCAAGATCTTTGGCAAGAACTTGATCTCTTTATTAATGACGATTCGTCATGTGCTAAATGTAGTGCCAAATATATAAGCAGGCTTGAAAACGAACGAGATTTTGATTTTCTTGCTGGTCTAAACAAGAATATTGATGAGATACGAGGTCGAGTGACGACACAAGATCCATTTCCTACAACGGATGAGGCATTTGCTGAGGTACGCCGTGAAGAAGGTCGTCGTAAGGTAATGTTAACCGATGACCCATCAATTCTCTCAACGATATCAGAAGGATCAGCTTTGGTGTCAAAAAACTTCTCCTGTAGGAATATTAAACATGATCCCGCATGAACAAACGAGGTGAATGGCCTTGGTGTGATCATTTTAGTCGTCCCGGTCATACTCGAGAAAAGTGTTGGCAACTCCACGGGAAACCAACCGAATGGCAACCGCAAAAAATGACAGAAGGACGTGCATACCATAGCCAAGACACAGGTGCCCCATTCAACAAAGAGCAAGTTGAGCATCTGTATCGCCTTTTCAGTTGGTCAGTCATCCATCAATGCTAACGCCTCATCAGGTTCTGATAAATCTGAGACAGCCCTAAATTCCTTTGTTTCCTCAAAAGATCCTTGGATCATTGACTCTGGTGCCTCCGCACATATGACACGTAGTTTCAATAGTTTTTATTCATATCTTCCATATTCTAATCATACCACTGTAAAAATTGCGGATGGATCCTTAACCTCTGTTGTCGAAATCGACACCAATATACTTTCTCCCATTCTTGTTCTTAAATCAGTTATTCATGTTCCTGCTCTAAAATGCAACTTGATCTCTGTTAGTAAACTTACTCGAGATAATCATTGTGTTGCTAATTTCTTATCATTGTCATGTCAATTTCAAGACCTATCATCGGGGAAGACAATTGGCAGTGTTAGAATTCATGATGGTCTTTATTATTTTGAAAATAATATTCTGAAGGATAAACAAGCTTTTGTGGTTGGTATTAATTCAACTTCTGTTTCTAGTATTGAAAAAATAAGGTTATGGCACTATAGACTCGGTCATCCTAGCTATTCTTATTTAAAATGCTTGTTCCCATCATTATTTGTCAATGAGAATTCTATTTCCTTTCAATGTGATATATGCCAACTCGCCAAACACACTCGTACCTCCTTTCCAACTAAACCATATACACCATCTACCCCATTCTCGTTAATTCATAGCGATATATGGGGACCATCAAAATTACCACTTGTAATGGCAAAACATGGTTCATCACATTCATTAATGACCACACACGCATTACTTGGGTTTATTTACTTCGAGAAAAATCTGAAACTTCTGAAATTTTTCAAAACTTCCACAAAATGATTCAAAATCAATTCCAAGCGAACATCAAAACTCTTCGGATGGATAATGGAAAAGAATATATCAATTCTACGCTTAGATAATATCTCTTGAAACATGGAATTCTCCATCAAAGCTCATGTGTTGACACTCCACAACAAAATGGAGTGTCTGAAAGAAAAAATCATCACCTACTTGAGGTAGCTCGAGCCTTAATGTTTACCATAAATGTCCCAAAATACTTATGGGGAGATGCTATATTAACAGCCGCATACCTTATCCATCGCCTACCAAATCGCATAATCAATTTTGAAACACCGTTCGCCCTTCTCACTATATACTTCACACACATCTCCTCTTCCAACGCTCTTCCTTTAAGAACATTTCGATGTACATCGTTTGTTCATATTCATGGTCGTCATAGAAATGAACTTGATCCTCGTGCAATCAAAACAGTTTTTTTGTTTTCATTGGCTATTCTCCTACTAAAAAAGGTTATCGATGTTATTGTCCTCGCACAAAAAAAATATATGTATCGTGCGATGTTACATTCTTCGAAGATAAACCTTATTTCTCTACAACTTCGTTTCAGGGGGAGAATAAGGATCAAGAAACTTGTCGTACTTGGGACACTCTCGACTTTCCATTGTTTGAAGTTGAAAATATCATAGAACCTCATCTTTCGAGTCCAACTCAAGTTACATCTGATTCAATATTCATTCCTAAGAGTATTTTGATTCTAGAATCAAGCCTGCCATCTGCACCTAACAATATATCAATAACTGAAAAAGGGGGAGAATCAATTCAACCAGAGTTACGTGTTTATTCTAGAAGGAAAATAGTTCAAGGAAATAAAGAAATCATGAATTTTACACATGGTCAAGAAATTGAGTCGGTGATGGGAACTCATAATCCAATTGAGTCAGGTAACAAAAAATCTAAATCTGATTTAGATGCTCCTATAGCATTAAGAAAAGGTGTTAGGTGTTGCACTCAACATCCTATGTCAAAGTTTGTCTCCTATTCAAATTTGTCATCTTCCTTTCATGCTTTTACTTCAAATTTTTCTAGTGTCATGATTCCTAGATCTATTGAAGAGGCGTTAGCAATTCCTGAATGGAAAGCTGCTATATATGATGAGATGCATGCTCTTAAGAAGAAACTTACTTGGAGTTTAGTAGAATTGCCGAAAGGGGGGAATAGAGTCGGATGTAAATGGGTATTCACGGTTAAATATAAAGCTGATGGTGCCGTTTAAAGGTACAAGGCAAGGTTTGTGGCAAGAGGATTTACGCAAACATATGGTATTGACTATACTGAAACTCTTGCACCTGTTGCCAAATTCATTACCATCAGAATATTACTTTCATTGGCTGCAAATTCAGATTGGCCACTACATCAACTTGATGTGAAAAATGCGTTCCTTAATGGTGAACTTGAAGAGGAGGTTTACATGAGTCAACCACCAGGTTTTGAAGAAAGTCTGAAAAATCAATTTGTTTGTAGGCTCAACGAGTCACTCTATGGTTTAAAGAAATCTCCACACGCTTGGTTTGATCGATTTACAAAAGTAATCAAGAAGTTTGGATATATTCAAGGACAAACTGATCATACAATGTTTGCCAAACATTCTGAAGGAGAAAAGGTAACTATTTTAATTGTATATGTGGATGATATCATCGTTACAGGTAATAAGATGGAAGAAATAGAAAGAATCAAAAAGATGATGGTGAAGGAATTTGAAGTTAAAGATCTTGGAGCTTTAACGTATGTTGGAATAAATGGAAAACATAAAATAATAAAATGGAATAAAAGTAAAATAAATTAGAATTTGTATCATCTCCATTTAATGAAGTTAGTGGATAAATAAGTTATGATTAGTGGAGAAATAATTCATGAGTTAGTGAAAAATTAAGTTACGAGTTTTTATATTAAATTGATATAGTAGTGGGCTATTATTATAACTTATTAAGAGATTTATATGCCTATTCATCTACCATACTCTTTTGTATAAATAGAGAGACATGAAAATGATATTGTAACACAAAAAATAGAAAACCAAATATCAATATATCATTTTCAGAATTTCTCTCCAAAAAATCTTATTTCTTTTCTTCACATTGGAATCAGAGCAAGGTAAAAAATGTCCAACAATCTTGTTTCTCTCGTACCTCGTTTCAATGGCAAAAAGTTTGAATATTGGAGTCATCTAATGAAATTATGTCTTGAATCTCGAGACCTTTGGAGTGTTGTTGAAGATGGTGTAGATATTCCAGAAGATGAGTCACAATTAAACGAATGAAAAAAAATAATTCTAAAAGGTGAGAAAAAAAAAGGTCGAAAAGCTCTTTATCAAATATATCAAGCCATCGAAATTCCAATTTTTGAAAGACTAACCAAGGCGGATAATTCCATGGAAGCATGGGATATTCTTCAAACGACTTATGCCGGAAAAGATCAAGTAAAAAGAGTCTGCTTGCAATCTCTACGGTCCGAATTCGAAAAGTTAGAGATGAAAGAAAATGAAAAAATTGGCGATTATTTTTCAAGAGTCGCATCTCTTGTTAATCAAATGGCTACAAATGGAGAAATCATGGAAATTCAACGGGTTGTTGAAAAAGTCTTGCGTAGCCTACCGATGAAATTTGATCATGTAGTCGTGGCTATTGAAGAGTCGCAAGATATTTCGGCCATGGAATTGGAAACCTTACAAGGAAGATTGGAAGCACATGAAGCCAGAATTCTTCTAAGAAGTCCTCAAATTTCTTCTTCCGATCAAGCATTACAATCTCATGTTTCATTCACGGGAGGCCGCGGCTCAAATCGTGGACGTGGTAGAGGTCGCGGTCAAACAAGAGGTGGAAAAAATTCCTACAATAATCGTGGACAAGAAGAGATAAAAGAGGAGGAGAGAACCTTTCAAAATAATGCTGATAGAGGCTGAGGACGAGGTCGAGGTACGTATAAAGGTACAAAACCTTATATTGAGTGTCATTATTGTCATAAACCGGGGCACAAAGTTTATGATAGTTGGAATAAATATCCTGAAAAAAGAAAAGAAATTGGCTATATGCATGAAGAAAAAATTGAAAATTCAGAAACTTTATTAATTGCTTCTGATGGAAATTTTGAAGATATATGGTATTTGGATAGTGGTGCTAGTAGACATATGACAGGAAACAAAAGTTTGCTTTCAAATCTTGTTGTAACTAACTATGGTCAGGTTACAATTGGAGATGCGAAATCATATAAAATCGAAGGTGTGGGCGATATTGTCTTCAAAACAAAATCCGAAAAAACTGAAAAAATGTCTGAGGTATTCTTTGTACATGGCTTGAAAAGCAACTTGTTAAGTGTTGGTCCCTTAGTAAAAAAAAGGTTTCAATATTTTATTTGTTGACAACACTTGCATCATAAAAAAGGGGATCAAATTGTTGCAAATATTGGGTTAAGTTTGACTAATTTATTTCCTCTCAAACTTAATACTCTCAATGTTTTTTGTTATCTAACTGTTAATGAAGAAACATCTAAGTTGTGGCATGATAGATTCGGGCGACTTAATTTCCAAAGTTTGAAGGAGTTGTCAAATAAAACAATTGTTCAAGGATTGCCAAATATCAATGTTGTCAATGAAGTTTGCGAAGAGTGTCAAACAGGGAAGCAACACCGTGAGCCATTTCCATCCAAGTCAAATTGGAAATCTAAATCACCATTGGAACTCATTCATAGTGACATTTGCGGGCCAATTAGAGTCCCTTCCTTGGGAGGTAACAAATATTTCTTGTTATTTATTGACGATTTTACAAGAAAGGTTTGGATGTATTTTTTGAAGAAAAAATCGGAAGCCTTTGCATGTTTCAAAGAATTTAAATCTCAAATTGAAAATTATTCTGGTTACACAATAAAGAACTTGAGAAGTGATCATGGTGGTGAGTATTTGTCCCCTCTCTTTAAAGAATTTTGTCAACAAAATGGCATTCGCCATGAATTAACGGCGTGATATGCACCACAACAAAATGGCGTTACAGAACGGAAAAATAGAACTATCATGGATATGGTTCGATGCATGATGAAAAAGAAAAATATTGCATCGGAGTTTTGGGCTAAAGCGGTTTCTTGTGTCGTTTACTTGATCAACCGGCCACCAACAAAAGTTTTGGAAAATTCTACTCTTAACGAGGCGTGGTATGGTAAGAAGCCAAATGTAAGTCATATAAAAACATTTGGTTGTCTTGCATATTCGCATATTCCAAATGCGTTGAGAACCAAACTTGATGATAAATCTGAAAAATGTATATTTATTGGATATAGTGAAAGGACTAAAGCTTACAAGCTTTATAATCCTCAAACAAAGAAAATCGTAATAAGTCGGGATGTTAACTTTGATGAAAAAGCTTCTTATGATTTTTCAAAACTTTCAGATTCACTAACCTGGCAGATTCTTGATGATGAAGAAAGTGATTATCAAGTAAAAGATTATAAGGAAATGCACATCTCTGATGATGAAAATTACTCTCTTGAAGGTTCACCATCTCCTCAAAGAAAAACTAGAAGTTTGCGAGATATTTATGATGCAACAGAGGAGGTACATGAAGCAAATAATTTTTTTTTTGCATTTTTTGCTGGAGAGGATCCTATTTCTTATAAAGAAGCCTCAAAAGAAGAAAAGTGGATCCAAGCTATGAAGGAAGAAATCAAATCGATCAAAAAAAATGAAACTTGGGAGCTCACAAATTTACCTACTCATAAGTCTTCAATTGGCGTGAAATGGATTTTCAAAACAAAGACCAATCTTGATGGCTCCATCAACAAACATAAAGCAAGGTTAGTTGCAAAAGGCGACAAACAAAAGGAAGGTGACGACTTCTATGAAGTATTTGCTCCTGTTTCAAGACTTGATACAATTCGATTAGTTATTTCTCTTGCTGCTCAAAGTGGTTGGAAATTGTATCGAATGGATGTCAAATCAGCCTTCTTGAACGGATTTCTCCAAGAAGAAATTTATCTTGAGCAACCTCCTGGATTTGCTAATAAAGGTGAAGAAGAGAAAGTGTACAAACTCAAAAGGCGTTGTATGGATTGAAGCAATCACCCTGTGCATGGTATGATAGAATTAATAATTATTTTCTAAAATTTGGTTTTGAACATTGTCCTTTTGAGCATACCCTTTATATCAAAAGAAATTCTAAGGGTGGATTTATGATCGTTAGTCTCTATGTCGACGGTCTTCTCTTCACGGGTAACAATTTGGAAATGTTGCACGCTTTCAAAGTTTCTATGATGAGTGAGTTTGAAATGACTTATTTGGAAGAACTACATTATATTCTTGGCATTAATGTGCAAATCAAATGAAGGAATTTTCATTTCTCAAGAAAAATATGCAGCTGAAATTTTGAAGAAATTCAAGATGGAGAACTCGAATCCTGTTTCAACCCCTTGCATTACAAGATTGAAGTTAAGCAAAAAAGGAGAAGGCAAATTTGTTGATACAACAATGTTTCGAAGCTTGATAGGAAACTTGATGTATCTTACAGCTGCTCGACCGGACATTATGTTTGTTGTAAGTTTGATAAGCAGGTTTATGGAGAAACCTTATTCAAATCATTGGGAGGAGGCTAAAAAGATTTTGAGATACGTCAAAGGAACAATCGACTATGAAATTCTCTATGAAGTAAATGTTCCTATCAAACTCGTGGGTTATACAGATAGTGATCTTGGAGGGAGTATTGATGACTCTCGAAGTACTTCCGACTATGTCTTTAGTCTCGGAAGGGGAGCATTTTCGTGGAGTTGTAAAAAACAACCAACTGTGGCCCTTTCTACTGTCGAAGCAGAGTATATCGCAGCTTCTTTAGCGAGATGTCAAATAATGTGGATAAGAGGAGTTCTTGAGAACTTGAAGTTCAAGAAAAAAGATCCTACTATGTTATATTGTGATAATAGTTCAACTATTTCCATCTCAAAGGATCCAGTCTTGCATGTAAGAATAAAACACATTCGACTACGATTTCATTTTTTAAGAGAACTTGTCAATGAAGGAGAAGTTCATCTACAATATTGCAAAAGTGAAGATCAACTTTCTGATGTGTTTACAAAACCACTCGGAGGACCACATTTCTCAAAAAATATTGAAGCTCTCGGAATGAAGAACAAATTCAATTTACGGGAGGCATTGTTGGAATAAATGGAAAACATAATATAATAAAATGAAATAAAAGTAAAATAAATTAGAATTTGTATCATCTCCATTTAATTGAGTTAGTGGATAAATAAGTTATGATTAGTGGAGAAATAATTCATGAGTTAGTGAAAAATTAAGTTACAAGTTTTTATATTAAATTGATATAGTAGTGGGCTATTATTATAACTTATCAGGAGAGTTATATGCCTATTCATCTACCATAATCTTTTGTATAAATCGAGAGACATGAAAATGAAATTGTAACACAAAAAATAGAAAACCAAATATCAATATATCATTTTCAGAATTTCTCTCCAAAAAATCTTATTTCTTTTCTTCATTCCTTAATGGTGAACTTGAAGAGGAGGTTTACACGAGTCAACCACCAGGTTTTGAAGAAAGTCTGAAAAATCAATTTGTTTGTAAGCTCAACAAGTCACTCTATGGTTTAAAGCAATCTACACGCGCTTGGTTTGATCGATTTTCAAAAGTAATCAAGAAGTTTGGATATACTCAAGGACAAACAGATCATACAATGTTTGTCAAACATTCTGAACTATTTTAATTGTATATGTGGATGATATCATCGTTACATGTAATAATATTGAAGAAATAGAAAGAATCAAAAAGATAATGGCGAAGGAATTTGAAGTTAAAGATCTTGGAGCTTTAAAGTATTTTTTGGGGATAAAATTTGCAAGAAGTAAGAAAGGAATTTCTGTTTCTCAAAGAAAATACACTTTGGATCTCTTAGAAGAAACTGGCATGCTAGGATGATCGAAAGATTAGAGTTTTTGCTAGGTTATTTTATGCTAAAACGGATGATCGAAAGATTAGAGTTTTTGCTGATGCAGATTGGGCAGGCTCTATCGACGATAGAAGGTCAACATCTGGCTACTGTGCTTTATTATGGGGAAACTTGGTGACATGGAGAAGTAAAAAACAATCTGTTCTTGCACGAAGTAGTGCGGAAGCTGAATATAGAGCATTGGCTCATGGAGTTTGTGAAGTTATTTGGATAAGGAGAGTAATGAATGAGTTAAAAATCAGATATCAGGAGCCTATACAACTGTATTGCGATAACAAATCAGCTATAAGTATAGCTCACAATCATGTCCATCATGATAAAACTAGGCATGTTGAAGTAGATCGAAATTTTATCAAGAAAAAACTTGAAAGCGGCATGATTCACATTGAGTAATTACCTACTTCTCAACAACTAGCTGATATACTCACAAAAGGATTACCTTACCAATCATTCGAGATTCTTGTGAGCAAGCTTGGCCTCATCAACATCTACAGCCAAGCTTGAGGGGGAGTGTGAAAAAATCAGTAGAAAATCAAATCAATTATGATTCAGTTTACTATAACTATCTTGCTAGAATCACTATAGAATATTGTAGCATATATTTAGGATGTAATATTCCTTAATTATAGGGATTATAGATTTTCTGTGTACTATATATATGTATCTTTTACATATGAATAAAACACAATCGATTCATCTTTTTCTATAGCCCCTTATCTATGTAACCCTTTATCTTTGAGACAAGAAATATTGAAAAATTACCAAAACACCAGCAGTCATATCCCATGGCTTTAGACGATATTCCCAGTAAGATTCAACAACCCCTAACGCCACATGGCACATATCTACCGCTGCAGCCCCTAGCCTTCGTACTCCCTACGCATATATACATAAATATAATTCTTCCTTTATACGATAAAAAAAATATATACCTTGAAATCCTATAGATTGTATATGTTTTCGAGATCTATCCAATGGATATATACCGCTCTAAATCGTATATGTTTTCGAGATCTATCCAATGGAGTGGAGAAACCCTGATTTGGAGGTAAAATAAAAACGATTTTCAGAGCCAAACCCTATAATACACCTTGAAACTTGATTAAACCATCAAAGATCATCAAGCTTTCAAGAATTCTTCCAAGAACAATAAAAAAAACCTTCTTCTACCATTGATAATAATTCATTTAAGCAATAAAATCAATCCACACCAATCTTTCATAACTTTATTCTATCAGTGGTGTAACTTGAGTTGTGGGTTAATCAAAGATGACAAATATAACAGATGCTATAGATTACAAGAGAAAGTGTTCAATCTTAAGGAAGAACAAGAAATCTCCTGGAGCTATAAAAGAAAAGGACATTGACCTTGACGAGCCTATTGAAAAGAAGTCAAAGACATAGGCAACAACACAACCACTACGAAGGAAATTAACAACTAGAATGAGTGTACCATCAAGGCCTAAAGTTAAGACACCGATCCAAGATCAAAGTTCATCTTCAAATCTTAATGAAAATTCAGAGTGTATATCCACATCACCAGCATGGGCAGTTAGATTGATGGAAGAAATTGTTAATTTAAAAAGAGATTTCAGCGCCTGCCGGAAAGAAATTTCAAGGATAAATCATGTAATAAATGAAGTAACAGAAGACTTGGATAGGGATGAAGAACCTTCTTCGGAAGAGGAACTGCAAGAGATGCTCTATCTCCAGGTACCCCGTTCTAATTATTCTTCTTAATTGCTTGTGTGCATTAGTTTAATTTAAATTTTATTGCTTTATTGAGTCTTTTTCGAGTCATGGGACACGTCTCACTTTTGAGTTAGGGGTGGGGATTCGTTATCCTCATCTTCCTTTTTTATTTTTGCATACAATTTAATTTTTTTAGGGTTGAATTGGCATAAAATATAGTGAATGTACCTATTGAGCATGCTTTAATCAAGTCAATGATAGTAAGTAGATGTTCTTGAAAGGTGTTACAAATATGTTCAATATGCATGTATGAAAACCAGAAGTAAAAGATAGGGAAGATTAATGAGCACTGCGTATGAAGTGTCTAGTTGGATCTTAGGGAGAGTTAATCGGTGTGTAAAACGTGAGGTTTGAAATTAGTTGAAAACCCGCTTTTCTATGAACTAATAGTGAAAAAGTAACGAAACCCGGTTGTTAGAAAAGTGAATGAGGCAGTTCTTTCATATTTTAAGCCACTTGAATCCTTTTAGCTTTCTCACCCTTTATTTGATTATTATTATTTATCCGTCTTAGCCCCTTTAAGACTTTCTAAAGCCTTTGATTAGCCACATTACAAGCCATACCCCTTCGTTTTCATTGCAGCGTTATCAAGAGTGTCATGCCCAAGAATAACAACCTCAAACATGCAAGCAAGATTTAGTGTTATATGATGAATGGTCAACTCCATACATGTTAAATTTTATCTAAATGAAGAAAATTGACTAGCAATTCATGTTCTCAGCTAGAAATTGCGGGCTTTACTCAAACAATATTAGTATCAATGAATCCGATTTCATCCATATGGTCATTATGCACATCACTGAATTTTGGCAAGAAACAACTGCTTACTATATTGATCTTTCTTATCAGAGTCATCAAAGGTAAAAGAACCTAAGCGCTTATTAAAGTTCAGTATGATAGTTTTCTGGTTTGTACCACAACGAAAAATCAATTCCTTTGCTCTTCAAATTCTCAGTTGCAGGTCCAATTCTTTCAAGTAGCTGCAAAGCAATTATAATAGTATAAAGTAACATCTAAAAATTTGAGTATAATTCTAAAGCAAATTTTACCTTGGAATGCAGCACACCATTGGAGACCAAGACAGATCTATCAAATACACTAAATTTTCCTCCATCCATGCAAGAAACAGTGCCCCCAGCCTCTTCAACTATCTGCAAACATAACATATATAAGAGTAAATACCTCAAATAGCCCCTTATCTATATAACCCTTAATCTTTGAGACAAGAAATATTGAAAAATTACCAAAACACCAGCAGCCATATCCCATGGTTTTAGACGATATTCCCAGTAAGATTCAACAATCCCTAACGCCACATGGCACATATCTACTGCTGCAGCCCCTAGCCTTCGTACTCCCTACACATATATACGTAACATAAATATAATTCTTCCTTACTACAATTAAAAAATACAAAAAAAATCTACCCTGCTGATATCAGTAAATTCCTTAAATAATTGTATATTAGTAGCCCATGCATCATCATGTTCGTATCCAAATCCAGTCACTAAAAGAGATCGCTCAATCTTATCTGTTTGACTAACATGAATTTTCTCTCCATTACAAAAAGCACCTTCGCCTAGAAAATACATAGCGATAACTTTAATTTCAATAATATTAAGATTAATGATTAAACTATGTTTACCAGCAGCTGCGGAAAATGTTCGAGTATTCCAACACATGGGCCCACCAACAAACTCTACAACAGTAGCAGCAGCTGGTTTTCCTTTAAACAAAACTCCCACTGACACGGCAAAGCTAGGATAGCCATGTGCAAAATTAGTTGTCCCGTCTAAAAAAAAAATTACTTATTAAGATTTAAACAGAATATAAAATAGGCACCGAAGTATTATTTCAAACCTAAGGGATCAATGCACCATAAGTAATCAGAAGATGAATCTCCGATAATTCCTCCTTCTTCGCCAAGAATTAAATGATCTTTGAAATTTTTTTTTACTACTTCCAATATAGCAGTCTCACTCATTTTATCTGTGCTGCATTAGGATAAATTAACCATGTTAATTAAGAAACGAAACTAAGAGAATAGAGATTTAAAAAAATTCCATACTCTGTTACAAGATCAGTGAGTCCTTTATATGTAATATTACGAGGTTTATTCACTGCATCCATTACAACCTGACATGAAATGATGAAAAAACATGATTATATATAGGGTCATTTCTGGTTTGCGGGTCTCTTTTCCAGAATTTTTAGCTCTACAATTTAATTTGTTTTTTAAAATTTTAGATTAATATATGCTAATCCTTTCACATTGTTATTGCAAATGCTAATCAAAGGAAACTATAATCAAAGATGATCACAACAATATAAAGGTAAACCTTAGCACCAGTCTCAGCAGCAGTTTGAACAACTTGAAGAAGCTGCTTCGAAGGAATTGGTCCAGTAGAATCAGCGCCGACTTTGAAAAACTGTTTATGATCAGCTGCAGCTTCTGATAACACAGCCTTTGTGTGTATAATTCTTGTGGGTTTAAATGAAAAAGCTGCATAATCCCCATTTCGTTTTTCGCCATTAATGGGTGAATTTACATGGAATGATAAATACTTTTGAGGAATTGAATTTGGTTTCGGAGAAAATCTTAATGGTGTTAGAGTTGATGAGATTAAGGAAAGACACCGGCCCATTTTCGGAAAAATTGAGGTTTCTGTTTCCTATTTTTCCGACCGTACTTTCGGTTCTGTGTTCTTCACCGCTTTGCACACGAGTGTTTTTCATATGAGCCAATTGTTGATTGATGCCTATTAAAAAACTTATTTAGAAAAAGGTGCCTAGAAAAAAATATTTATTGAAAACAGCCCCCTTATAATTAACAATTAAAAAATAAGAAAAAAACTAATAAACACGCGCGCGCGTCCGTGAAATTTTTTTAAAATCGTCATAACTAATTCAAAAAAAATCAAAAAAATCAAAAAAAATTATATTTGGATAAATCAAATTAATATTTACGTCTATGATTTTTTTCGGAATTTTCTGAATTTTTTGATTTTTTTTGATTTTTTTTGATTTTTTTAATTTTTTTTTTCGCAGACACGAAATTCCATGTTTTAAACATGGAATTTCATGTTTAAAACATGGAATTCCATGTTTATTTCACGGTTTAAAACATGGAATTCCATGTTTAAAACATGGAATTCCGTGTCTGCGAAAAAAAAATTAAAAAAATTCGAAAAAAATAAAAAAATTCAAAAAAAATCAAAAAAATTCATAGACGTAAATATTAATTAGATTTATTCAAAAATATTTTTTTTTTAATTTTCTGATTTTTTTTGAATTAGTTATGACGATTTTAAAAAAATTTCACGGACGCGCGCATGTGATGGAATTAATAAAGGTATAGAAAATATAAAGGGGATGTTTTCTATAAATAATTATTTCATTAGGCATTTTTTTATAAATAAGATTATTGAAGGCATAAAAAAACAATTAGAGAGTTTAAGGAGGATGTTTTCAACAATAACCCCTTTTCATATCTAGTTAGCGTGCCACACGTACACACGTTTTTTCTTTCTTATTATTCTACTTTTAATACATTTTGGGCCAAAGCTATTGGACAGGTGGGTTACTTAGTGCATTAGAAACTCTTAATAGAATTACTTAGCCCAAAAAATAGGTTTGCCGGATTTCTCTCTAATATCGGCTAACACCACCACCTCCTCCACCGCCTCCACCGTCATTTATTAAAACATCCTCCCTCTCCTCCACTAAGGGTTTGTTTGGATGAAGGGATAGGGAGGGAAGGGATAATATTAAAGGATTCTAACAATCGATTCCTTTGTTTGTATTACATGGGATTGTAAGGGAAAGATTAGTAAAGGATTCTTACAATACCTTATGTTCTTATATATTCAATCCTTCAAATTTGGTGGAATTAGAAGAGAAAGATTCTTTTATTACGTTGTAATGTCTAAATTACTCTTATTCTTTCTTTATAAAATATTTTAATAGGGGTATATGAGTCATTTAGTTATAAAAATAATCTCTTCCTTCCATTATTCCTCTAATCCAAACACCAGATACAAATAATCCTTTAATAAAATATCCTCTTCTCTTTATATTCAATCCAAACAAGATTTAATACTCTCCTTTCCATTCCTTTATTATACTCTCCTTTCTTATCATTTACTAAAGATTCCCTCCTTAATCCAAGCATACCCTAAATTTCTAAACCTCATCTGCCATATTTCTAGTGAGTCTTTCCTTCTTCCTTCTCCTCTTTCTTTCTCGATGAAGTTTTACTCCAATCACCCCCTTAATAAAAAACAAGGTAGCTTGATTCTTAGCTCAAATAATAACACAGTTTACAAATCTCAAAAGATTCATCATCTCACAGCTAAACCCATGATCAAAAAAGCCCTTAACTCTGGTTATGTTAGTACTCACATTAATAAACATTGGAAGCTCCGAAATGAGGTTAAAGTGCAAAGAATTAGCTTCAATAAATTTAAGTTTATCTTCGACAGCTATGAAGACAGAGGAAATTGTACCAAAGGCCCTGGACATTAATGTGCAAGCATTTTGATATTAATCATCCATAACTTTCAGGTACACTAAATCATTCTTCCTACGGAGCTAGTCATTAGTGAGAATTTATTCTCACGTGTATTTATAGATTGGGACATTAATAAGCCCCTCTTGTCGGGTTTCAAATTCTGGAAATCGGAAACTAAATGCTTTTGGATAAAGTTTGAATATGAAAATGTGGGTCAAGTATGCTTTGGTTGTGGAATTCTTTACCATGAAGAGGCCAATTGTCAAGCAAAGAAGAAGGTCATGCCACGGCTTGGTAGTTGGACGAAAATCTCAACTCGTGGCTCAATTGGTGTTAACAAAATGCAGGGTATAAAAAAAATATACCCAATCAAAAGAAACATTACATTTATGGGAAAGACTACACTAATCGCGTCGCCATTAAAGAGGCCCCTGCAATGGTGTTGAAGCTTTCATCGGTTTATCTAGATTATCAAGTCAAAAAACTAAGGATAAATAGGAATTAATCCTCAAATATATTCATTGTAAAGGCATCTTTTGCGTATTGAAAATTTGGAACAATACGATCTACAAACCTTCAGTGGTGATACAAAATGGGTACAATTTGAGCAGGAATTTATGGATGATGATGAAGATTTTAAATTTGAAGTCAAAGGGTTCAATCAAGCCAGAGCATTGATAATTTTTTTTCGTACGAGGGTTCCGGGCTTACAGCCGACTAGTCCCACGGGAGATATGACTGCCTCCCCAACCATACCTCCAGGCAATTCAGAACTAGGTTGGCCATGTTTCGATAACTTTTTTTCGTACGAGGGTTCCGGGCTTACACCCGACTAGTCCCACGGGAGTTATGACTGCCTCCCCAACCATACCTCCAGGCAATTCAGAACTAGGTTGCCCATGTTCTGGGGATGATTTCGAACCTTGAAAAGGTTCCAAACTTTAATAACTTTCTTCCGCCTGCGAGATTCGATAACTTTCTGCCGCCTGCGGGATTCGGACCATGTACCTCTCACTTGAGAGAACTTTCCAAACTTTAATAACTTTCTGCCGCCTGCGGGATTCGAACCATGTACCTCTCACTTGAGAGAACTTTCCAAACTCTAACTTTCTGCCGCCTGCGGGATTCGAACCCTGTACTTCTCACTTGAGAGACAGAGCCCTGGCCAGATGAGCTAGCTCACCTGGTTGCATTGATAATTTTACGGTGTCCTACGTTTTTTATGTTGATTTATTTTTTGTTTACATGAGCTATTTTTGAAAAGTTCCTTTGGTTAATAAACATTATGTGCATTCTGACAAGGGTAATAAGGTCACTTAAATAACATTGCCTTTAACACTCCAGATAAAACCCTTTCATCTATCACTTCTCACACGATCCCTAACCCTAGCCAAAAAATCAGCCTTACTCCTCTCAATCAAAATACTATTAGCTACAATACCCCTCAACCAAATCAACCCATCACTTCACTGCTTATACCATACTCTCAATTAGTTCTCCAATCTATCAAACAAGTTTTACCTTCTCTGAACTCTCCTTCTACACCACAAACACCAAACACCAATACCTCTCACCCTACCAACATTAGCGCACCACCATCTAACCAGAAAGAATCTCCCCTCATCAAAAATAAAAATAATACCTTACCTTTCTCGATCTCCTCATTGAACATTAAGAAAAGATAAGAACTGTTGGGATTGATTATAAGGCTAAGCACTGCTTAGCTGAAGATATCAAATTAGTTGAGTGTGATGAACTGAATCACTGTAATAAGAAAATGGGAATTTGTAAATTTAGTTCAAAATACGAGAAAAAAGGGTTGGATGATTCATGATGATAAGCTTCTCAAAAATCTGAATCAATGTGTGATGAACACTCTATTTCACCCAAGGATTTGAATATGAATGTTGCCGCTGTCAATAGCTTGGTAGCTTCGTATAATGAAATGATCCAACTTTTGAAGGCTAAGTGGGTTTGCGGATTGCCCCTCTACAATCCCTCTATAGTCAATGATATAGATAAGGGGGATTGGAAATCCCTTGACATTCCAGACCCTACGGGACTTATGTGCTAAACATAATCCACATGTACTTTTCCTCACTGACTAAAAAATGCTTTACTTTTATGAGTAATATTGTTGATGTTATTAAGATGAAATTAATTCACCATGTAGACCATATAGGTTTGGGGAGGGAGGCCTTGCATTTTTTATTAAAGATACAGTCAATATGGAGGTAATAAATACTGATGAAAACTTTATAGATACTCTTACAACACAAGAATCAATTGTAAAATACACTCACATATATGGTTCTCCTGAAGAAACAAATAAATTCTCTGTAATGAATAAAATTGCCTCTTGTCATGATAGTAAACTTGGCTTTTATTTGATGATTTTAATGTAATCAGGAACTGATCTGAAAAACTAGGCAGAAATAAAGGGAATAAAAGAAGTATGAAGTGTTTTGAAAAGATTATTAATAATTTAGCTCTGGAAGAAATTCTAAGACATGGATGTGAGTTTACTTGGTCAAACCACATAGTTGGTACTAAGTTAGTTAAAGTTGTACTAGAAAGAGCACTGGCTTGTTCTTGCTAATCAACTTTATTCCCTAGTGCTTGGGTTGAAATTTTACCAGATATGTGGTCTGATCACTGTCCCATTATACTTTATCAAGATAATCAAATTTTATATACCATTGCCTTGATGCTTGGATCAAGTAAAAAATGTTAAGAGAAAACGGTTTTACTTTTAATCTTTTTGGGTAGCTGAGAATGAATGTTTAAATATTATTAAGAAAATGTGGGAAACTAATAAAAACTTAAGAGGTATACCATCCAATGGAATAAATTTTAGGTTGAATATTACCAAGAGAAAGTTGAATAAGTGGAACAGAGAAAAAATTAATAACAATAGAAAATGTATTGGAAACTATATGGATAAGCTAAACGACTTGTCTAATAGTGTCACTAATAATGGGGGCTGGAATGGGTGTAATGCTATAGTAAAGTTAATTGAAGAGGCTTGGATTAGAGAGGAACAATGTTGGAAAGTTAAGTCTAGGAATTCATGGTTAAAAAAAAGTAAGGAAAATACTTCTTATTATCATGCTCGTACTAAAAGCAGAAGGAAAAGAAATAGTATTAAAAGAGTTAAAAATTAACAACAATGAATGGGTAGAAAATGAAGAAGAAGTTATAAAGGTTAATATTAAGTATTTTAAAACTATTTACAAATAAGTGGGGGCTAGGAAGTTTGACCAAGTGTTAGCCCTAGTGCAACCTGTTATAAATAAGGAAATGAATGACAGCTTAATAAAACATACCACCCATGATGAAGCCAAAATAGTTGTATAGGAGCTGGGTTTGAACAATGCTCCTGGGCCAGATGGTTATAAATAGATTTTTTATACAACCTACTGGGATTTAATAAAACTAGATGTCATGAGAATCATAAATGATTTTGGATTAAATAATGGCACCCTATAGGCTATAGCCTATAAATCGAACCATTGTAGCCCCAATTCCTAAAGTTGACTGTCCTACTAAGGTGATACAGTACAGACTTATAAGTTGTACTAATTTTATATAGAAAATCATCTCTAGAACTATAGTAAATAGGCTAAAACCCATGATGCCTATGATTGTTGATAAAAATCAATCAGGTTTTATACCTCTTCGGAATATATAAGAGAATATTTAATTTCATATGAACTGATTACTTATATTAAAAGGAAAAAATATACTAAACAATATGTACTTGCTATTAAAGTGGGTGTAAATAAAGATTATGAGTTCATTGACTGGGATTTCCTTGAAATGCTTTTTATAAATATGGGTTTTTACCCTAAGTGGGTAAATATGATAATGGAATGTGTGAGCACTGTGAGTTTTGCAATTCTTATAAATGGCAAAGAACACAACCTTTTAAAACCTGCTAGAGGCATTAGGCATGGGGGGCTCTTTGTCCCTTTTTCTTTTTTGTTTTATAACACAAACTTTTAATATCTTAGTAAATGAAAAATTTAAAAACAATCTTTTGGATGGGTTTAAAATTGGAAGACATTTTCCTACTGTCACCCATATGCTTTTTGCAGATGATAGCATTTAAAAAAAACTAATTATAAAGATATAGAGGCATTTGATAATATGATGGATGAGTAGAACAATGCTAGCTTGAATAAAACTAATTATGGTATTCTTTTTAGCAGTAATACTTCCAGGCATATCAAGTTTATTATGTCACAAAAACTGCATATGAACCAAGTTGAGTCTTTAGGCTCTTATTTGGGTATTCCTGCTGATTGGAACAGAAATAAGAGTACAGATTTAAACTGGTCAATAACAAGGATCCTTAAAAAAATTGACAATTGGCAAACAATTTTTCGGCTGACTCAAGAAAAGAAATCTTAATAAAAACAGTTTTGCAAAGTTTACTCAATTATATCATGTCTAGCTTCTTGTTACCTAAATTTTTTTGCAATATTATCATGGTATCATTGCTCGGTTTTGGTGGGGAGAAATAATAAAACACTTATACATTTTTTAAGCTAGGAAACTCTTTGCTCCTCTAAGTTTTTTGAGGTTTGGGCTTTAGAGATATCAGTATTATGAATAGTGCACTTCATGGTATACATGCATAGTATATACTCCAATGTCCATAGTCCTTTTTGAACTTCTAAAAGGTAAATATTTTCCTTATAACACTTTTTGGAGTCCAAAATTGGTCATTCTCCATCCTTAGGTTGGAGAAGTATCCTGAAATGTAGAAAGGTTTTTGAATCCAAAATTAAATGGAAACTAGGCAATGATTAATGTTCAAAAATATATTTGGACTAATAATACTAATAGTGTTATTAAACCTAAGGATAACACAATTTTGTTTGTGAAAGAATTCTATAACACGGACAATAAAACTTGGAATGAAGACTTTATTATGAATGAGTTTAGCTCTACCTACTCTACAATTATCCTTAAAATTCCTATTCTAACCTTTGACTGTCAAGATTATTGATATTGGGAGGAGACTCTTGATGGTAACTACTCAGTTAAGAGTGCTTATGATGTCATTTAAAAATACAAAAGATTAGGAGAAGTTAATTCTCTATAGCTGTAACCCTTCTTCTTCTTATAATTTCAATCCAAACATTTGGAAAACCATTTGGGGTATGAACTGTACCCCTAAAGTTTGAAACTTTATGTATAAATGCATCAAGGATAAGCTACCAACTGAAATTAACGTATACAAAAGAAAATATTCTGAAAATAAATTGTTCAAATTGTGTAATAATAAAGATGAAACTATAGAACATTTACTTTTTGCTTGCCACTGGGCTAAAGTCGTGTGGTTCTCTTCTTCTTTGGCCCTTAAAACAATGAACAATAGTACTTCAAAGATTGGCGACTGGTTTATTACTATTGTTGCCTCTATAAAAGACTTAAATGGACCTGATGGGTATGATGATGAACCAATTAGTAACATTTGTTGGCAAATATGGAAAGGGAGGACTCAATTTGTTTTCAATGGTATAAAACCTTACCATATGTTTGCTTGTAGCTTAGCTTACAATAACTGAAAGGAATATAAAGATATAAACCCTTTTCATAGTGATGCAAATATTAGTAAGCTAAAGGAAAATAACACTAACAAACAACATTATATTAATACATCCTAATAATTTTGTTGGTGGACAATCCCCAGGTAATAAAGGGTTATGGAGTCCGCCCCCTTCTAATAAATTCAAGATAACACACTAATGCCTCTTTTACTTTGTCTAGTTGTGCAATTGCGTATATCATTAAGGACTCTTTTGGAAACATGGTGGGAGATGACTCTAAAACAATTAAAGCTAGAAATACGAGTGAAGCGGAAGCGTAAGGAATTTTGTCGGGTGGTGAGATAGCACAAAGCTCATCATCGAGAATGATTGTGAAGTTATTATGAAATCTGTATCTACTACTTCTCTTTGTATTAAATTTGACTGCTGTAATATTTTTAAGACTATATACAGTACGGTGGAATCTTGTGAGTCGCTTTTCTCCTTTGTTAGACGCAAGGTAACAGAGTAGCCGACTAGGTCGCCAAACACAAGCTTCTTGGCACGCTGTTTGGCGATTGGAGCTCTTGTACTCCTTCCCAGTTAGATCAACTTTTACACCTTGATCTTGTCTTTAGTGGCATCGGGTGACCCCTTTTTACTCTATCTTTACTAGTATTTATATAAATGTTTGACAAAAAAAGGGTGGTTGAATCTATGTCGATGATGATTAAAGACAGAAAGTTGGAGGATAAAAATGAGCATCGCTATACATGACTTTTTATTGTTTCACCCTTATATCACCTTTTATGTATTATGTTATGTGTCATAAAATAAAAAAGAGAGAAAATAAATATTTTAGAGAAAGAAACAATTTTATTGGTTTTTAAAACCTCCACATAAAAGGTGATATAAAAATGAAGCAAAAAAATTGATATATATCTTTACTCAATTAAAATACTAATTTTTTATTAAGGAAATCGAAATTGCTGAGAGACGACGACCAATCCTTTAAAGTGGCCCGGGTCAAAGAGATAGGGCACCCTTGACTAAACAAATGTTTAAGTCCCTTGTGTTGACATATGACACTGTTATTTCGTATATGTTTGTATCTAGAGTTTGTAGAAAAGATGGCAGGGCGTTAATTCAAGTTAAAAAATTCAATAATATTCATATAGTGAAACCTAAGGGGAAAGCGTACAGGTCCGGGACTATAATGCTGGTTTGGAAGGATCACGTCAAACTTACTGTTTGTTATCTCCTGAGTGTGATTTAAAATCAACACCAGGGAAGTTCCTCCAAGCAAGTGTATGAGTCGCCAAGTAATACACAAGGTAAATAAATCATCGTTTTCTTAGGGATTTACGAATTAATTTATGGTTGTAGTTTATGATTAGCAGATTGTTGGTTACAAAAAAATACTAATAAGAAAAAAAAATTGTTTGATTTTTTCCGTTTAATATCACTACTAAAATAGATTAAATAAGCAAAATAAACTAAGGTTGTGAGTTGGGGGATAGAAACGTAACTCGAGACACTCATACTCACCACTAGTCTAGACAAGGATTTCACCGTGCTCCTAAGGGAAAAATAGGTAGTTGTTGCTAATTGAGATTCAAAGGTCTCTTCCGAGTAAGTAGGAGTTGTTATTTATTACTATAAGCTTTAACCGAATGAACCTACAAAATAGGGGTTATGAAATTTATGTCGTCACTGGTTTTGAAAACGAGCGACGAAATAGAGATCATTTGTGATAACTTGTTGTCATCACCAATCATGTACATGTATTTAATGTTGCAGTTGGGAAGAAATCCAATAAAAACACCTCTCAACTATTTCCCTTCCCCCTTTTATAGAACCCTAGGACCTCATTGGTCCAAGGGGCCTCTTTAATACGCAACTCGTTCTCCGCTACGTCATTAACCGAGATTCCCAGCCCCCTCTTACACGTGTGGGTCCTTGTTCAACTTCAAAATCTCCATAAATTGGCCAAAATTATGTATTTTCTATGATTCGAACTTTTCCTAATTTGTAACTATGCTATGATTATGGGAATAAAATGTGTATTTTTATAATACTTTGATGGGTTATAATATTTATTTTTTGATATAATCAATCTTTTTAAATATTTTTATTTTTCATTTGGTTATTATTATATGTTTTCATTAATCTAGACGAGGGATTAGGGTCATGAGAAGAGTTAGATTAAATCAAATAATTTGGTTACCAATGCATATTGTCCGGGGAGATGGGATTTATTAATTTTACGCAAAAACAGCTGGATAGTACGAGTTACATTTTTTGTTTGTGTTATCGTTGTTTAAATAATCAAAAAGTTCCTATGAAAGATGTTAGAGTGGATCTTTCAAGATATGGTTTTTCGTCAATGTATGAGGTTTGACAAAACACGGTGAAAAAGAAGAATTCCCCGTGAATAACCCTACCTCAGTCATATATGATGAAATATTGAATGTGTATGATGATCTGAGACCCTCTTTTGATGTTGGGTGGTCAATCTGGTGCACCGAGATGGGTAATGAGAATATTTCTAGGTGGAGGTGCGGCTGTTTCGACGTGTTGTGTGAGGATATAGAGACAGAGTTGTACCCGGTTCAATTACAATGTGTTCCTTGAATTTCGTATCCAAATTAATGTACATCAAAGTGAAGAACAAGTGGACAAACACCTCTTTCATCACACTTATTCAATTGTTTTGTCGTGTTTTGCATGATCATACTTTGTTTTCTTCGTATGAGAAGTACAACAAAAAGATGAAAAGTTTTGGTATGGAATACATTACGATCGATGTGGTTTGAATGACTGTGTTTTGTATTATAAGGAGAATGAAAATCTCGATCGGTGTCCAGTATGTGGTGAATATAGATATGATCCAAAGAAGAGGAATAAAGTGTCACTTAAGAAATTGCATTATTTTTCCATTACGCCAAGATTGCATAGAATGTATGTTTCGAGGCACACCCACTGTCAGTACGAAATAAATTGTCGCGAAAACCCCTTGTTTACTATGTATACTTTTCGTCGCTAACATTAAAGCAAAAAGCGACGACTCAAGAGTCGTCGCTGATGAACGAATCTTCGGCAACGAAAGGTTTAGTCGCTAGATATAACTTGTCATTCGGGAAAAGAAACATTTTTTGTCCCTATTAGATGTCTCTAACGACGATATACTAGCGACAAATTATTCGCGACAAAAAATCATCGCGAAGAATTAATATAAGTTATTGGCGACGAAATAGCACATCATTAGCCATGGCAAACATTGTCACTAATAAAAAGAACTAGCGGTGTGATCCTATACAGGGGCAGATCCAAGAGTAGGCTGGGGTGGGCTGCAACCCATCCCACCTTATGAAATAACAATAACAGTACAATTTAGCCTAATTTTAAAAACTATATATATATATATATATATATATATATATATATATATATATATATATATAAACATGAAAAAAAATTACAACTTCTTTAATTGGAAAATTAGTCCTTCCTATCTCAAAATTTATAAATTAATTTTACTAAAAATTAAATAATAGTTCTCCTCCATTCGAAATTCTTGATCCGTTCCCTATCCTATAAATATATCACAAAGCACTAAATATCATATTCTTACATGTTGGACTTTACTATACCCTTGAAAAGCCAAGCTAGAACATGAAGACATCAGAATCACCTAATCTACGTCCACACAATAGACTAAGGGGTTGCACTGATCCATGCATCTCATTATACTATTTTACTTTCTTTAGTTTTTGTCCCTCCTTGAATTTTATTCAACGAGGCATACAAGTTTAAATGATGGAAATATTGTTCGAAACAAAGTTAGTTTAAAATTGCCATATTCATTTTTACATGCATGTGTCTGCTTTGCTAGTGGTTCGTCAAATTTAACATGATGATTTTGTTGGTTGGTTGTTCCTTTTTCGATTGTGGTCGTGGTTTAAGAGTTGTTATCGCCGGTAATTAGGTGGTTTAGTGGTATCAACTTTAGCCATAAATTTTAAATGTTTTATGGACAACTTTAGTCGAGATCGACTAAGCTACCAACCTTAATCAAATGAAGGATTCAACTTCTGTAGCTAGATTACAAAGCAAAACCACGTGGAGGAGGACTCTTAACTACTAAAATATAATCAATGTGAATAAAACCTCAAGGGGATGTGGTCCTTAGTTTCTTCGATTATGGCTTGTCGAAGAACATGTCACCTTTTATAGACAACATGCAAGACAGATTAACTAAACCAAGGCTAAAGACAAAAGGTTCTCTCACAACTGATTCCACCAACCTGTCCATTTATGTCTTATATACAAACCCCATCTTTTAAATAAGCTAACATTACTGGGAACCCGCTTTATTATGGGTGAACAAGATATTTGTAAGACTTGGGCTCATTTGGTTCAAACCTTAGTTCCATCATAACGAGAGGCTAAATAGTCATTACATTTTATTAAAGGTTTGGTTCCATCGGAGCGAGATACTAAAATGTTAGCACATTTTATTTAAGGATTGGAAACCCGGACAACTCATTTTATTAGAAATAATAGGTATTACCCATAAATACATTATAAAATAAAAAATATAATTAAATTACGTATAATTCCCTACAACATTACGGGCGTTTACCGACGAGAGAATTCGTCGGTATTCTGGATTACCGACGAAATTTCGTCGGTAAACTTTCGTCCCTAGAACTCCGTCGGTAAATGGCCGCTTACCGATGAAAGTTGTGGCTGTCGTCCCTAATTGCTCAGAAGCTTAACGACGACACATGTTGTCGCTAAGTTTATACAATAGCGACGACACATATCGTCGGTAAATTAAATAATTAATTTTTCTTTTTTTTATTCATAGATTAATTATTTACATTTTTTTTATTACTTTACCTTAGCGACGACTTTTCGTTGGTAAGTATATATTTTTTTCTTTCTTTTATCCAGCATAAATGATTAATTTATTTATTTTATATATTAGTGACGAGTTCGTTCGTCTCTAGTTTTTTTTAATATAATTTTTAATTGTATTTTTATATTTTTTTAAAAATTTGTTTTGATTCAATTTTTTTTAAATATATTTTAAATTGTATATTGTTTCTTTGTTTTGCTTTAATTTTTTTGTATATAAATAGAATGCAAATAAAATTCATAAATAAATAATAATCCAAAAATTAATAGAAAATACCGTAATTAAAATCAAAATCGAGTCAAACTAAAATTCAACATCCAAACTGAATAATAAAAGGAAACAAAAACCAACGTAAAGTCAAATCAAACACCAACACAAAAAAACAAGAGGATCATCCAAATCGTCTTCATCTTCTCTCTCTTCATCTCCTCTCTCTTCACTTCGGGGGGGGCTCGGGGACGGTGATAGGGGGAAGACCTCGGGCGGGTCTCATGTCGTTCAACGCTTCGAAGAGCGTGTCCACCATGCTCGGTTGCTAACTCGGCTGACTCAAAGAAGCTGTGGGCCCGGTCGATGTGGAGGCGGGATCCGGTATAGGGTCAAGTTCTTGAGCCACGCAAAGCTCGTTCATACCTGCCAGCATCGCCTTGAGTAGCTCCTCGTTCTGCCTATCCGACTGTGTAGGAGTCTGGGCTCTTTTTTGGACTGGACCAATGGTTGGCACCCAATGTTTTGACTTGGGGTGGGGCGATGACCTCCATGATAGTCTCCAACATCGCATCTGTTTGTTCCGGGACAGACACATCAGCACCCTCGGATTCGGCCTCCACAAGTTTCTTTTTCATCTTCTCCCGAAAAACACCCTGTAATTAGATTTCAATTTAAAAATAAATTAGATTAATAAAAAAGTAAAGTTAAAGATAAATATTTAATTTAAAGCAATTAAAAAAAAGTTACGCTAGCTCGTTCTAAACGCTGGTCACTCCAGGTATCTGTAATCGGATCGTAAGAAAGGTGATCGAAATAGCCGCTTAAAGGAGGAAGCTCAATCTCCTCCTGGGTTTCATCGTCAAAGAAAGTCAACGGCTCCTTCGTCACGGTCTTCAGCATCCCCTAGACAGTATACAATAAAAAATAATAATTAATTAAAAATTAAATTAATAAAATACTAAATTATATTTTTATTATTAGAAATTATACCTTATGATAACCTCCCGAGTCTGGGATAAGTTCCTAGACCCCGTCTTGCTCGGAACTGTCTGCAACTCTTGGGTTTTCTTATTAATCTCCGCCTGACTCTGTTACAATTAATAAATAAAGAGTTATAAAATTAATAAATAAAGACTTATAAAATATTATTTTAGCTAAGAAAATATTAAATTTTTGTACCTTTACATTCTCGTCATCCCAGATCTTCTTCGCTCTTTCCCAAAACTCCGGAAGAACATCTGGGGGTGTTGTATTCGTGTTGTAGTAGTCGAATTTTAGATCCGACTTCCATCGCCTGTAGCACGTAGCTGTCATCGAGTTCAATTTCTTTGCGATTTCTCCCCAATCTACTCTTCGCCTCCACTCCTCGAGGTCAAAAAACTCTTGCGCTCGTCGTAGAATAGTCCCTTTAGAATGGTCGGGGACATCTGACAATGATTTGTAGAAAGGAGACACGGTTTCTCGAACTGCGGACCCCACCACCTGAGGAACGTGTTTGCCATATTCACCCACAAAATTCCAAGTACCATCAATAATAGAAAAGTCAACTGGTATGGGCTAGCCAACTCTTTCTAACGTCTCTTGGGCTGTTTTTATAGACGTGACACCGCGGGGGAGTCTTAGTTTTTTTCGAGATCCCATTGCATTGAATAATATTTATTATTTATTTATTTATATTAATTGAAATTATATTAATTGAAATTGTTCGTTTATTTTTTATTACCCGATGGTTGGGCACAATCAGCTAAAGGACGATTAGGATCCCTCGGGGGATCGTTGCCGCTCCCATCCCCGTCATGTCCACGGGTTATTACATCTGCCATCTATAATTTAAAGAAAATAAATAAAAACAAATATTACATTCTTTACGGATTAAATACTAAATTATTACAAAATGAATAAATAAATAAATTATTACAAATTGAATAAATAAATAAATAATAATTACAATCAAATAAATAATTAATTTATACAAATAAAATAAATATTTGATCAAAATGATAAATTTACCGGATATAATCTGTAACAAAAAATAATAAATTAGTACATATAATTTCATTTAAATTGCAAATAGGTCCCTATAATTTTTTTTTAATTTGCAATTAGGTCCTTATATTTAATATTTTTATTAAATATTATAATTTAATCCTTCTAATTTTCCAAATATTACAATTTACTCCTTATGATTTTCTAAATATTACTATTTAGTCCTTTTTAATTTTTTTAAATATTATAATTTAATCCTTATAATCTTCTAAATATTATAATTTAGTCCTTATACTTTTCCAAATATTACAATTTAGTCCTTTTTATTTTTCTAAATATTACAACTAAGTCCTTATACTTTTAAAAATTACAAAATTTACCCTAAACAATTCTAATAATTTTTTAAACATGTTTTAACCCTAAATTGCAAATAAGTCCTTATACTTTTAAAAATTACAAAATTTACTCTGAACAATTCTACTAATTTTATAAACATGTTTAAACCCTAAATTGCAACTAAGTCCTTATACTTTTTTAAAATCACAAAATTTACCCTAAACAATCCATACAATCATGAAATCTAAAATTAATCCACTACAATTTTTTTTTGCTATAATTTTTCATAAAATCATTAATTTGTGTTGTTTTTAATTCCAAAAAAAATACTAATCAAGCTAAAATATCATCATCAAAATTTGAATTACATTATAATGCTAATACAATCATGAAATTTTTCAATCCAAAATAAAAAAAATAAAAAATAAAATTACAATTTCAATCAGAAAATTGTTACCTGTTACGTGGAAATTGTGAAGATTTCATCCATGAATCCATGCCAAGAAGAAGGAATCAAAAAACACAGACAAACAAATATATATTAGAAATCAAAAAATAAAAATTAAAAAGTTGTAATTAAAAGATGTTTTTGGATTGGATTAGCTAACCTTGATGTTGGATTGGTGCCTGGATTGCCTCGGAATTGCTTGGAGATGATTGATTTTGCGATTTTTTGGTGAAATTTTGGTGTAGTTTATGGCAGAATTGAGTTCTGTTAGGGCTTTATAGAATTTTTGTTTACCGACGACACGCTAGTCGTCTGTAATCAGCCCATTTCGCCGGTAAAAATGGACACGCGTCCCACTCCGTACGCACGACCCTTGCGTGTCGTCATTTAGCGACGACACGGGTCGTCGGTAACTAAAAAAGTCGTCGGTATATTTCAAGAGCGGGAAACTTGACCGCCCATATTGACCAATCAATTTTTGGTGAAATTTTACTGACGAAATTCCTTATGAATGTTGTCGGTATTTATTTAGCGACGACATTCAAATGAAGAATGTCGTCGGTAAATGGTTGAATATCGTCGGTATTTTTTTATTTGTTTTTTTCCTTTCTTGTTTTTCCTTTCTTTTTTCTTTTTTCTTTCTTTATTTATTTTTGTGGGTGTTTGGTGTATTTAGTCGACTATTAGAGTCAAATGTATTCGTTGGGGGTATTTAGTCAACTATTAGAGTCAAACTTGAGTGTTTGGTGTATTTAGTCAACTATTAGAGTCAAATGTAGTCGTTGGGGGGTATTTAGTCGACTATTAGAGTCAAATGTAGTTGTTGGGGGTATTTAGTCAACTATTAGAGTCAAATGTGAAAAAAATTCAATTAAAAACAAAACTCAAATCCGAAAAACATTCAATTAAATACAAAACTCGATAAATTTTTCCCCTAATCAGTTTCATATCCACTATTATCTATAGGTTCATCATCGCTATCAACCTGGATAGGTTCTTCTTCATCCCCATATTCTTCCCATGTTTCATCATCAATTTCCTCGTTCTCATCAATAACCATTTCAAAAGCCAAATCAATACGAAAATGAGACGGGTCAATCCCGATCTCCACGGTAGTTGCTAAGTTCACCGGATCGGAAACCCTGCCAGTGTTAACCAACGGTATCCTGATGCTCTCGCTGTAAGTAGGTAGTGATTCCGAACCCCATAACTCGGTACTCCATCTGTGACGATCGTTTATTTCCCAAACGGCTTTCCAACCTTTCATTGATTTCTTTGCATTAATCTCGTCAATGTAAAAATCTTTCTTGGCCTGCGATGCTAAAATGTATGGTTCGTTGGCCCACTAAAAGTTTGATGTGTCGATAAAGGTTACCCCATGTTCTGTCCTCGCATCAGCCATTTTGTACCACTTACAAACAAATAACACAACCTAGCACCCTCCAGTGCACATAACCTCCAAGATTTTCAATAATTCACCGTAATAAGGTCTTTCATCGTACATGGTACAAACTCCGTAATCCTGCGTCACTCTTTTTTCTCCTTTAGACTTAGTTACCACTTGACATCGTGGACAATACATGAATCGTATTTATGCACCGCACCATAAGACATGTTTGCCAAGGACACCATCGTAGGGGTAGCTAATGCATCGCCACGGGATTCCATTCCATGAATCATTCATATAAAAATAATACCTAATACTTTGAAAAAATAGATAATATTTAAACCAATTCCTAAAGTTACATACATTTTCCAAAAACCATTCCTTAAACATTTGACGGTGCATATTCTCTTTTTCGCTACTCATTCCAGAAAGTGTGGATTTGTGTTCACTAAAAACGTAAATGAATATAAATAAATTAATATAAATATAAATATGAATATATATATATATATAAATCAAAATCTAAATCTAAATATACATATAAATAAGTAAACAATACTTACTTCCTCTACGTTTCGAGTTCGTCACAATTGTTCAAAATATACCAACTGATGTGCTCCTTCTCCTTAGGTGGTAAAGAACCAGATACTTTCTTGCCAACTGGAGTATACTGGGACTTGAAGACGGATAGCTCTTTTGGCACTGGCGGTGGTTTGTTGTATCTACCTAGATCGTTGAACTTTGTTTTTTCTTCACTAAGATACCTTGATGTGAAATTCAATGTCTCTTCTGCCACGTAACCCTCGACTATTGAACCCTCTGGTCTAGCCGGGTTTCGAATATACACTTTCAACTTTTTCGAATACCTTTCAAATGGGTACATCCACCGCATTTGTACTGGTCCCCCTAGCAATGTTTCATCATATAAGTGTATCACTAAGTGGATCATTATATCAAAAAACGCGGGAGGCAAAATCATTTCCAGTCTACACATAACTTCAACCACTTTCGCCTTACCTGATTCTAACTCTTTCCTCTGAGATTTTTATTACAAATGACTCTAAACACGTTAGCTAACCCAATAATAGCATCACTAATCGCTTTGTCTTCGATGAGCCCTGGGATACCAGCCACGAAAAGATACTGCATCATCACGTGAGAGTCATGAGATTTGATTCTGGTAATCTTTCCCGTATCACTCTGAACATTATTTCTCAAACTAGATGCGAAACCACCGGGAAACTTCTGTGCCTTCAACCAGTCAAGAAATATTTTCCGCTTTTCCGTTGACAAAGTATACTTTGCTCATTTCGATATCGATTTACCTTCTCTCGATGTCAACCACAAATCTTTCCTGATGTTCATATCCTTAAGATCCATTCTGGCTTTCACGGTATCTTTGTTAAATTTCCCATCAAGACATATAACTGTACCGAGCAAACTATCACACATATTTTTCTCGCAATGCATAACGTCAATGTTATGTTTCAACAAATTTTCGGACCAATAAGGTAAACGATAAAAAATACTCTTTTTCTTCCAATTGAATCGCCATGGAACAGTTTGCTTCACGATCTTACCCCCAAAATCCTTGTGTTTACCGGGAAACACAATGGGAAGCCCATCTAACTGTGTCTAAATATCGGCAGGAGTATATATCTTCCGTGGGCCCCTATAATCGGAAGCGGGGTACGAAACCTTGTCTTTTCTAAATCGATGTGTGGTAGGTAACCAACGTCTATGGTCAAAGTAAAAAAACCCTTTCTTCACCCTTAATGACGGAGTAGAATCCATGCATTATGGACAAGCTAAGTAACCTTGACCCGACCATCCTGAAGTGTATGACCTAGCGGGGTAATCATTAATCGTCGATAACAAACAAACCTTCATCGTAAACTCTTCCTTCTCGTGGGCATCATACGTAAGGATCCCTTTATCCCACAAATCGTCCAACTCATCTATAGCAGGTCGAATAAAGACATTTATGTCCTTACCGGGTGAACGGGGTCCAGGAATCAACAAACAAAGCTGGAATGTGGTTTCCTTCATGCATACCCATGGTGGTAAGTTATAGACGGTCAATATGATAGACCACATGCTATACGAGTTGTTCTGCATAGAAAACGGACAAAAACCATCGATACCCAGGCCAAAATACACATTCCGAGGTTCACTGGCAAACTCTAGATGTATCTCTGCAAATCGTTTCCAGCTATCACCGTCAACTGGATGACGTAACACATTTGGATCGGTACTCTTTCCGGTATGGTGCCATATCATGTCTTCAGCGGTGTGCTTCGAAGCGTATAGTCGCTGCAATCTCGGGGCAATTGGAAAGTAACAGAGCTTCTTATGCGGTACTTTCTGACCCTTCTTTGGGTCCCATCTCGATTCACCTCAAACTGGACAATCGTCGAGGTCTTCATTCTCTTTGTAAAAAATGACACAATCGTTCAAACAAACATCGATAGTAATATACCCCATACCCAAACTTTTCAACTTCTTGTTGCATGCTTCATAAGAATCGGGCAAATTGTGAGGTTTAGGAAAAATACGACCAACCAAGTCCAATAGCTCGGTGAATGATGTGTTAGTCCATTTATTCTTTACTTTTACGTGCATAAGCTTGGCAATAAAATTCAAGGATCTCATCGATGTACAACCAGGATATAATTCTGTCTCCAATTCTTCGAACAATGTTTCGAAACTGCTTCGACTTGGAAGATGTGCATCTCTCATCTCGGTATCTCCCGGATGTCCACCAACATCGTAATTTTGTCTCACATCGTCATAAACATGTTGAATTTCATTTTCTATATTTGGCACTTGAGTTGCTTGGGGTGTTTGTAACTCATCCTCACCGTGTTTTGTCCAAACCTGATATGTATGCTTAAACCCGTCTTTTAGAAGGTGGGCCCTAACCTATTCGGTGGGTAATCGACGGTAATTATTACACTTCGTACACGGGCAAGACAAGTAACCAGTATAACCTTTACTTTTCTTAGCAAATTCGATAAATTAGATAACCCCAAAAACATATTCTGACGTGTAATAATTTCTTCGTCATGATCCAACTCTTATCGATACCCGAAGCCATCTCTTAGCAACAATTTTATATAACTAGACAACTACATTCATATAAAAATAAAATTTATAATTATTTCAACCCAATTAATAAAATGAATAAAAATTACAAAACAATAAATAACATAATACAAAATTACAACCCAATGAATGACTAAAAATTACAAACTCATTGAATGAATTAATATTACAAACCATTGAATGAATAAATATTACAAACCATTGAATGAATAAATATTACAAACATTGAATGAATAAAATTAAAACACAATAAATATATAAAAGATTTCATATAATTAATTAAACAAATAAAAATATATGAGCACAAAATATAAATAAAACAACACATGCATAATTTACAACATAATAATAAACAAGTCAACCAAAAAACATGTAACTCATGAACCTAATCATATGTTATAGCAACTAGTATACCCCAATAAATAAATAAATTAAAAAGTATGAAATTTATTGAAAATACCTTGAATTGGATGGATAAGATGAAGATTGATGATCATGCCCCACCTTGAAAATGTATTAATTCACCTATTCAAAACATATAGTAAGAATAAAACACAATTAGAAAGCAAAAAAAGAAACATTTTTCATGAAATTACCTTAAATTTGTGATGAAATTGGATATTGATAGTGCCCCACCTTAATTATGAACCCGGCAATGGTGCAAGATAAATTGGAGAATCAGTTAGAAATTTTAAAAAAATTAGTTGTGTTTTTGAGAGAAAAGTCGGAGATTTTTTTGGGTTTTTGGGTGTTTTGTGAGTTAAAAAACCTAATGTCTTCATTAAATAGGTTTTCAGTTAGCGACGACCCGTATTTCGTCGGTAACTATAAAAATTTCGTAGGTAATATGGACAACATAGCGACGAAAAACGTTGTCGCAAATATAGCGACGACATTTCGGAGGCCAAATAAAAATCAGAAAAAATAAAAACATATTACCGACGAAATGATGAACATTATCGACGAATTCTTGTCGTCGCCAGTTACCGACAACATCAGTGTCGTCGGTAAACTATTGTCATCGGTAAGTTTACAAACTTACCGACGAAACGCGGGTTGTTGTTAATTTTTCGTCCCTAAAGACGCTGTTTCTAGTAGTGATTGAAGACTTGAATTACCATGGGGAGTTATAAGAGGTAAACGAATAGAGATAAAAAATGTTATTTTAATAATAATACTCCATTATTTTTATTGATCGATATCTGGAAAACTAAATTATAATAACTTAAACGAATAAATCTTATACAACTAAAAATAACTTTACAACCTTGTAAAATATTCAAGAATACATATATCAAACACATGACCCACAATATTAAAATTAAGGAAACCTAAAGCATTAATTTAAAATAGAATCTAATTGAGATAGTTTTGAATAACACATGGACCAATGGGGCAGTAAAATCTTGAACTATTCAAACAATTAATCAATCTAAGAACTCGGAAAGTGCTAAAATGGCTTCACAACCTCCAACCTCCGTCTTGTCCAATATGCAAGACAAAAAGTAACAAAAACAGAACAAAAATATGAACACTAAATCAAAATATAAGAACTGATTGGAAACAAAAGAACACAAATAATGAAACTAAACTAAAGTATGGGGTCTGACTTGTAAAATGGTTATATTTTTGCATTCTCATGATGACGTCACCCCTTCACCTTCATTGAAGGACAATTTTATGACATTGTAGTTAACTCTAGGGTGGTAGAATCCGATCACAAAAGGATTGGGCATTATTGTCCCCTTTAAAACAACCTTAAGATAGAGCAGCTTGTGCAATACTCGAAACCCAACTCGATTGATATTCATACAACTCGGTCGAGTTGGCATATTTGGTTTGATAAAACATTTTAAAATACACTTTTTCCGGGTTCAGAGGAGCCTCCTGAATTTGCTAATTTTGTATACTTGGTGGTCTAACCGGATTAAGTGGAGAGTTGAGAAAGCAAACCGCAACGCTGCAAAAGGTAGATACTTTCGTTTCTTCACCATCTTTTAATTAAATTGGTGGCGACGATGATCAGGGACTAAAATTTTCGGTGATGTTTTGCATTAGTAGAGAGGACGCGTGAGGAATTGGAAATGAGAAATTTATATTAATGATGAGTTGGAGCAATTGAAGAGTTATATTTTGGTATGATAGTGATGTGAGTAGATGAATTTGAGAAATTTAAAGAGTTTTTATTTTTTGAATAACATAAATCTATATAATAAATAAAAGATTACATAAATCAGTGGGATTTTTGTGAGATTTAGGGATATTATGTAAAGTTTGGGGAATTTTGAGTGTTAATACAAAAAGTTAGGTATATCCTACTTCATTATATAGATATTTAAAGATCTATCGACTTTAAAGGAAAAAAAATGAAATTTAAGGTGATATTCAATAGGATTTTTCTTTATAAAATGTTCAATTTTTTCTTCTTTTTCAATTATCAATTGCATTTTCCACAACCATGAAAATACAATAAAAAAATCCAATAAGAAAATCAAAAAATATATAACCAACAAGAAAAAGATAGGATTCTTCTAAATTTGTTTGGTAAATTTGTAGTATTTTGTGTTTTGGAGATCCATCTATAAATAAAGAATTTCAAATTCATGAGAGTGTTTTTTTTCTCTAAATATTCTCATTCATAAATAACCGATAATACAAAATTATCCTATCCCCAAGGGGTAAGCTTCGTTTTTAAATAATTTAACTAATTGGGTTGGATATGGATTTACCTATCCCCAAGTAAATTGCCTAATACAGTACTAAGTTTTTTATCTCCTTACAAAAGAGAAGTGACAACTTGTGTTCACTGTACATAAGCATTGGCATTAAATATATACACTTACTTGTGTTAATACATAATCATATAAAAGATAAATACATCATATATTTTTAGATCTCGTCGCAGTTGTGGATGATGTACCAATTAATCTTCTCCTTTTCTTTCTGTAGTAGATTACAAAACTCCATTTTACCTACTGATTGACATTTACTCTTAAACACTGAAAGTTATTTGGGTTCTAGGAGCGTCTCACCATATCTATCTGGTTTGTTGGATTTGGTTCTTTCTTCTTATAAATATCATGATATAAAAGTCAATGTCTCCTCTACACTGATACCTCATCAATTTAACCCTCAGTCCTATCCAGATTCTAAATATAATCTTTTAATGTCTTCAAGTACCTTTCAAACGGGTACATCTAACGCATTTGAATTGGACCTCCTTACCGAGCTTCCCGTATAAGTGTATGACAATATAGACCGTTATGTAAAAAAAATATAGAGGAAACATCATTTAAAGCTTTCATATAAGCACCACGGCTTCATCTTTTTCTCTGTCCAATTATTGCATACTTAGATTCTTTTTACAAACATTTTCGAACATGTTGCATAGCCCAATGATAGGATCGTTGACCAATTTATTGTCAATAAGTACGGGGATACTGTCCACGAAAAGGAACTACATCATGATGTGATAGTCATGAGATTTCGTACCGATGATCTTTCCCAAATCACTATGAATGTTATATCTCAAACTAGACGTAAATCAATCAGGAAACCTCTGCACTTTCAACCAATCGAGAAATATATGTCCCTTGTCTAGGGGGATCACATACTTTGCGCGTGGTTGCATCAATCTACCTTGATCCTCGAATAACCACAACTCTTGCCTGATACCCATATCTTGTAGATCCTTTCTTGTTTTCTCATTATCTTTTAATGTTCCATCTAGTCCAACCACAGTATCGAGTAGTATCACACCTATTCGTTTCACAAGGCACAACGTCAATGTTATGTTTTAGAAATTTTTCCGACTAATATGGTAAACGATAGAAAATACTCTTTTTCTTCCAGTTAAATTTCCGAGGACCTATTTTCTTTCTCGCCTTGCCACCAAAGTCCTTTTGTTTACCGGGAAACACAATAGGCAATCCATCTAACTAAGTTTGAATATCAAAGGGACGATGTTTACTAGGCCCTATGCTAGAAACTCACATAAGAGGATACATCTTTTCTAATCTGAAATCAAATAGGTAGCCACCACATGTGATCAAAACACACAACATCTTTACTCACTCACACTGAGGATGTAGAATCCATGCATTCGGGGCAAGATTTATTACCTTGACTTGACCATCCCGGAGTGTATGACCTAACTGTGTAATCATTAATCGTGAACAACACAAACCATCATTACAAATTCTTCCTTCTTATAAGAATCATACGTGAGGATCCGCGTATCCCATAATATTTCCAACTCATCAATAATAGGACAGAAAAAGACATCAATATCTTTACCCGGTGAACGCCAACACGGAATCAACAAAGTAAGCATAAACGTAAATTCTTTTATGCATAACCACAGTGGAAAATTGTAGATTATCAGTATAACTAACTACATGCTATATGAGTTGTTTTGCATGGAGAAAGGGCAAACCCCATTTTGATACCCAAACCCAATCGTAGATTACGCAGTTCACTAGCAAACACAGGATTTTGCTTGCAACTAGTACCATCAACTAGATGACGTAAAACATCTTCGTCCATACTCTTTCCAATATGGTGCTAAATAATGTTTTTGGTGGTGTGACTCAGAGCGAACATTCTCTCAGTCTTGGCGCAATAGGAAAATACCACAATGTCTTATATGGAAGTTTCTTTCCCTTCTTTGGATGCCACCTAGATTCACCACACACTGGACAGTTCTTGAGTTTTTCATTCTCTTTATAATACAAAACACAATCAATCAAACACACATCGATAGTAATGTATCCCATACACAAACTTTTTAGTTTTTTGTTGCATTCCTCATAGGAAGAAGGTAAAGTATGACTTCCAGGCAAAACATGACACAACAATTGGAAAAGTTCGGTGAAAGTGGTGTTTGTCCACATGTTCTTGACCTTGATGTGCATTAACTTAGTAATGAAATTCAACGAACCCATTGTCTTGAAACTATGGTATAACCGAGTCTCCATTTCTTCAAACAAAGCATCAAACATCCACGGTTTGTCCTTTTATTATGTTTGTCACCCATTTTGGTATTACACATTTATTCTACCACCTACTACATTTATAACGCGTTTTTCATTGGATACAATATTTTGTGGTCTCTAATGATAACACGTTTCGTCTTAAACGACCACGTATCTTTAGAGACGAAAAGTGTCGTCTGTAATGATATTGTAGTTCGTCGGTAATGATCGCATTAGAGATGAAAAACAGTCCTCTCTAAAGATCAACACAGTATAGACGACAATTTTTTTAATTAATTAAAATAAAAAATAATTACTCTCGAATGATGTCTTTTGCGACGAAATAATTTCCTCTCTAAAAATATGTATCTTTAGATACGACAACGTTTGTCTCAAAATATCCGCGAAATTTAATTAAAAGATACACGTCAGTGTCGACGAGACATGTGGCGCGTCGGCAATGACGGTTTTTTAGAGACGCAAATCTTGTCATCTTTAAAGATCCCGTCTTTAAAGATGCGCGATCTAGTAGTGATAATTATCCCAATTTTTGTTATTTAATATATATTTTTAATTAAACGAATAATTCCAAATGAAGGCGTAAAGATGTATATCACCCAATTTTCGCTTCACACTTATATCATCTCTTATGTGGAGGTTTTACACACAAATCAAACTGTTTCTCTTTTTACTAATTTTTTCTTTTTTTATATAATTTTTATTTCACATAGATACATAAGAGATAATATAAAGGTGAAACAAAAAAATGTGATATATAACATTACTTATAAATAAATTACGGTTACAAGTAGAGTAATTTTGGGTATCATTCAAAAAAAGTAATTACTCAAATATCATTTATAATGTGTATCATTGATGGTCTAATCATACCGTTTCTTTTTCTTGTCTATTTTTTTTTTCTCTTTCTTATATCATTGGACTATCTAGAATATATATTATAGGAGATTTTTGGGTGATTATTTTTTAGGTGGTATCCCTACTAAGCTGTAACTAATTTACATGAGCTTTTATCCGATCGATTAAAAATTAAACGACAGCCACAATCTAATTTATAGACCATCAAATTTGTTTGGCAGATGAGCAATAAAGTATTCTTAAATTGCCAAAAAGGACCACTTGTAATGCTTTGGCTGTGAAGTAGTTGAAGGGGGTTTGCATATAGTCAAGGCAAAAAGACACTGGCCATGTGATATAAGCACGCATGCGCCGTTTATATTCTGTTCATAATCCTGTTTATAATAAATTGTGTCTCTTTCTCTTGTTGTGATTAACCACAAGTCACAAGACACATGACATGTTAGGTATTTAATCACCATTTTTATTCAATAATTTAACTAATCTTTAATTAGTTAAGATGTCTTATTTAATTGATCATCTTCTTAGGTTGACACAAAAGGCATCATTGTTGATCTCAAGGACTAAGATTAATCATCTGCTAGAGTAGGATCACTTTTCCAATATTTTATGGACCAATCACATTAAGTTTTATGTTTTTTTTTTTAGTCTAGTATTTATGTAAATGCAAACAACAAATTAAAATTGAAAGTTACTTAAATGATTGGAGCACTAGTCAGAAATTTTAAATTTTTGCTTTAAATCGTGTAAGAATTAGAAAAAAACTTCATTCTTTATTTTTATTTATTCAACTTTCTAAAAAAATGTCTAATATTGTTTGTCCCATTTTTTTTTTTTGAATACATGAGAGAGCCACTTTGGACTCGGAGTAAATTACTCTAATGAGATTCGATCCCAGGACCTCTTGGTCTCTGCGGAGTAACCTAACCACTAGGCCAACTATCGTCCCATTTTTTAATATCAAAACACTTTTTTCTTATTTTTTTTAATATTATCTTTAATTTAAATACTAGAAAAAGTATTATACTAAATTATCTCATGTATATTAAATAAAGGCATTTGTGTAAAAAGAAAAAGTATTGAATATTTTTTTTAATCCTTATACACCAAAAAGATAAACAAATAAAAGTGGACGGAAGGAGTATCTCCCACCTTATCATGATTCGCCTTTGTAGTCACATAATAGTCTGAAGCATATTCAGACTCCAAATTTGCATACATCTAGAAGTTATTCTTGCCAAGAAGATACACTCTATTAGAACGGCTCACGGGAACCCTCCGACCCGCAAAATTGCACAAATAGATTTCGCCCGATTTTTGAATAACCAAACTCAAACACCCGATGACCCAATAGAATCCAAAAAAAAAATTGTGTTCGGGCCGATCCACGGTTTGGGACCAGCCCAACCCAACGGTAGCCTACCCGAATCGAGAATGGGCTTATTAAGGATTTTTTTGTTATTCTTTAGCCCATTTATGCATAAGACATTATATTTAATGAAGTGTGGCCTATTTGCTTTATTTCGTTTGTGAAGTATGTTTGACGCATTCGTTTTGTTTGTGATCTCTGGGTAACCTAATCTCTAGCACACCTCAATAGTCATTATCAGACCTACCATCTTATCTTTTCTTCTCGCTTCGTTACTCTGAAACCCTGGTTTGTAGAATCTCACCTTCCTCGTCCAATCAAACTGGTAAATGCCGGTAATAATGGGCAAGAGAGTGCACCACATTAAAGACCCTTCACCTACA
The DNA here is from genome assembly GCA_029959085.1 of Nemophila menziesii. NCBI lineage: Eukaryota > Viridiplantae > Streptophyta > Magnoliopsida > Boraginales > Hydrophyllaceae > Nemophila > Nemophila menziesii. The sequence continues at coordinate 208,022 of JARWIR010000115.1, forward strand.
TTCTTGGTATGCATATATTACTCTCTTTTGAGCTCCGACAGTTGTGTTCTAGTTGAGTTTTCTAACCATGGTTAAGGGTCTTTAATGCTTGGTTACTGGGTTGAATGGGTTCGAAAATTCCTATAAAAGGCATGACTAAGGTAACTGATTATCAAAACCCCTTTTCAGGTAACGTTTTTTTCTAAATACAAACTATTTTTACTCCGATTCCCAGTTAAACTTTTGGTAGGTAAACTAATTGCATGTGTAAATGTGTTGTATTTGTAGTTGTATTTTAATTTTGTTGATTTTTTTAGAGTTAAAAAAATCAAAATGATTTAAGGTTAATAAAGTCCTTTAATGTGTACTATTGAGTTTTCAAAATGATATAATGTTTTTCTAGTGTGTTATAATATGTAATAGATTAGTTTTAACATGTAATGGTTTATATATTAGTCATTATGAAATGGTTTAGAGGTTTAAATGTCTAACAAAAGGTTTTATTAATTGCTAATTGAGTTTAAAACGAGTATTAAGTAGTGTAATTGTTAGTTGTTTAACAACTGTGTGTGATTATTGTGTGTTTGTGTATTATGAGGTTAGAAATGTAGGCTAATTGTTAGTTGATAAGATCATGCTAAAAAAAGCAAGATGATCTTAGAAATATCATGAACGCCATGACGTATAAAGTTTAATCGTTTAAAGACCATGTTCTCAAGATGATCAATAACTTCAACACAATGATAATTCTAGACGCTAAGATAGACGAAGTCAACAAGATCGATATGATACTGGAATCTGTGCCTCTATCATATGCTCAGTTCAAGCTTAACTACAACATGATTAAGGCTGAGATTAACTTACCAATTCTAATGAAGGAGCTCTAGGCAACTGAAGTCATCATCAACCCCAAAGGTGAGGCATACTCCATTTGGTTTTAGCTGCAAGGTCGAGAAGATAATAGGACGGGTAAAGGCTCGTCTAGGATAGGGAAAAGTAATCCAATAGCATGTTGTTCAAAAGAACAATAATAAAGGAAATATGAATAAGAGAAGATCCAATGATCCACCCAAAGAAAAATGCTTCAAGTGTGTACTAAAGGGTCACTGGAAGCAAAATTGTCTAGAGCTACGAAACAAGGAGCTAATTCCTATATTTTCATGGTAAAATCTTATAATGGTGATTCCATTTGACCGAATTCTCGATCCAATAATCAACTCAATGTTAATGATTTACAGATAACATGTAAATTGATAACATAGATTGATCAAATTTGAATGCAATTGGTAGCTAGTGGAGAATACGTAAGGGTGTTAATAATTTTTGTTTTTAATCAAGTGTTTGAGAGTTTTGTTAGACATTTTATTATTATTGTCTGGATAGGAGATCAAAATGTCTTTTTGGTCAGATAATTCTACATGTGAATATTTGCTAGACCTATCCTAGTTTTGGTAATTGGATATTCAATGTTCCTATGTTCATCGGGAGCAGTTTTTCCTATCAATAATATTAGGCAAATATTTTGTTCTAATATATCTATTTCGTGTTATTAAACTATTTATTTTATGTCATTCATATATAATTTAAAATCTACTTAATCACATTCCTCAGATGTGAAAGTGTAATGATAATAAAAGCCTATTATGGATTGATCGTTAAGATGTTGGCTAAATGACATTAAAATGAAGAAGAGTCTAGATACTCGTATAAAAATTTAAAAAACACTAAATAGGGAATGAAATCAAGAAATATGAAAAAGTGGAATAAGAAATCTACCGTCATTGTCATGTAATGCAGTTTTCCATTCTTAAAGTATTTTTGTCGCAGGGTCTGTGCCCATTAATAAAGGTGAAATACTTTACTTTCCATTACTAAGAAACACTTTATTCGTCTCCTCTGCTTCTTAAAATCATATACCATCATCTAATTTGGTTTATATGAGAGTTTTTAGGGATTAAACTACTTTGGTAATCTTATTATAGAATCTTAAGAGGTCAAGCCATTAAGATTGACCAAATATAGTATGTGCATCAAAAAAATTATAAAGGTTATGTGAAACTCCTTATACCACATCGGTGGGTGAGTTCTAATAAATCAATTTTTAAACTAAATATTATTACTTACCATCCAAAGAGTTTACACCCGTAGTAGTGAGTAGCCATGGGGTTCATCTCATATTTGTGTCAACACCGCACGTTGGAGATGTAGAGAATCAAAAAAAATAAAACTTAACAACTTTTTGGCATAACTTTTGGTTTATTTTATATTGGTAATTATATATAGCTAATATATTTTCTATATTAAAGAGGAATGTTTAGAACCAAGATCTAGTTTTTCTCGTCCTATATAGTGTTACAAAACCTTTTTATTATTAATATTACAAATGTTATGTTGCTACGTTTTAATGACAAAATACCACCCAGGTTTGTCCCAACATTTACCATATGATTCAAAATTCAAAATTTATTTTCCAAAATGTTTTACGATTCATGCAACATTTATGAGGTTGTCTATTTTAGACACATCAACAAATACAATTTACACAATCAAAATCTTTTCTTTCTCTGAATATTATTGAATAGCGATCGAGTAATACTTTGTTCTTGTTTAGTGAGTACACATTAAACAAAGACATAGTAGTCATACCATGGGAAAAAACTGTTGAATACTAGTTAGACCCTGGTTGCACCACTAATCATTTTAAGGCAGTGGTTCATCACGCTACTACAATAAGTTCTTTTACCTGTTTTTAAACTTTCTTTAAAAATTGCAGTTCTCGTTCAATATTTTCATCAATCTAAAATGACTAGAATGTATTTTTAAATTTATATCGCTTCTATAATAGATTTAAAAGTTATTCCTGATTTGTCAAAATTAGAGCCACTTGAACTTTAAATGTTGTTTCCAAAAAAATTTGATCTTTTCCGAGTAACTTGAGGTTGACTATGTTCTCTAAAATTATCATCTCATTTTAGGAGTTTCCATCAATGACATTGCAACTCAAAATTTATATACTTATCTTCTGAAATTTCAAAAGGATAATAGGTCTGTTATGGGTACTATTCTAAATCACATGAAAGGTTCACAATTTAAGTTGTTTGTTAATGTTCAAACGGCTAAGTCCATTTGGGAGACTCTTCTAAAAAAGCATGGAGTCGTTGGTGCTGGTATGGAAAAAGTATATGACTAGTAACTAGATCAATATCATCATCACTGACCAGAAGTCAATCATTGAACAAGTCCATGTGTACACGAAGCTGTGTATAGGAATAGTAGATAAATGTATATAATGTGTGAGTTTCTCATGTCCAAGGTTCTTCTTAAAAAAATTTTAGTTCCTGGAACAACGACATAAATCATTTCATTTACAAGAAGAAAGACATGGCCATTCTAGAACTAATCAGCCACATGCGTTTCGAGAAGGAAAATTATCAAAAGGGTAAGTTTGATTCCCTTTCTTTTAATTTTTGTAAAAATAATCTAGTTGAATATTTCGTGGATGGAAAGAAAGACATTTTCAAAGGTAAAGGAAAGCAAACCAAACGGTAAGGTTAGAATTAGAAAAAGACGGGAGATAACAACAACAAATCAATGGGAAGCCAACTAGTCTGATTTAAAATTCCAAGATTTTGAGTTTGTGTTGTGGTAAAGAGGGCATAAGGTATATAAATTAAAGACATGATCAACTATGTTCTAAAGATGGTTGGCATTTTAATTGAATTTGACGAGATGATTGTTGCAGTGCTGGGCAAACAAATTTGGTAGAGAACTAAACAGAGTAGATTCTAGACACAAGAGCATCAAGGCATTTTTTTCTCAAATAGATACTTATTTTTATGAGTTAAGGAGGTGACTAATGGTGAATGCACATACATTGGAAACTAAACCATCGTTGGAGTCATCCAGAAGGGAAAGGTTTTTCTTAAAATCAATTCAGTAAAAACTCTAGTTATGCATGATATTTTGTATGTCCCGTCACTTCGTAGAAATCTTGTTTCAGTATCACTCCTTAAAAAAGTAGGACTCAAACTACATATTGATGGTGGGTAAATAATGATCACTAAAAATGAAGAGTTTGTTAGGAATGGTTAAATGAGTGGGGGTCTTTTTGTAATGAACATAATTTATGAGATTAATATATGTTTGTGTTGGAATATAGCCTCCCTTAATAGGTTGTTTTAATGTGACAAATCCTCTTATGATTAGTGTGCTAATTACTCTTATTATATTCATCCTATCTTGCACTATTATTCATCAAAAACACTTTTCATACCATTCTTCTTATATCTCATTGCATTCACTTTTATTCATATCTTTATGTACTTTGAGATATAGCTTTAATGATCAACTACAATGTCTATAAGAATGATGTTATCTACAACTTTCGTGAAGAAGATTTATTGATCCGAGCATCATAGCATATGTCAAATTCCTGCAAAGATACTTGGCGCGGTACACCGGACTAGAGGCGCGGTACACCGAACCAAGAATGCGGACCAAGGCGCGGTGCATAGGCCAGCCCGTCAGAGAGTTAGAAAATCTAACCGTTGAGGTGCGGTACACCGCACGAAACTTGCGGTACACCGCAAGAGAGGTTTTTCTGCACAGTTTAAGTCATAAGGAATATATCCGTTGGGAAATAAATAGATCCGTTGGACCCAAGCCTTATGACCGTTGGAAACTATTTTCTGCTATAAATTGAAGCTCTTTGAAGGCTACAACTACACCAACTAATTACAAACATTAAGGAGCTTAATTGTTATCATTCAAGAAGGTGTCAAGAGCTATACATAGTCAAAATCAATCTTAGTGAGCTTATAAGTCCTTCCAAGGAGTTAATCAAATAAGCCACAAGGTTCTATCTACTCAAGAGGAGTTTACAAGCTATATAGTTCATATCCACTCTTTTAGGAGTTTAGTTACAAGCTTTTATAAGCCACCCCTTAAACACTTTGTTTCTATCCTCTTAAGTCTAGGTCTTGTAATAGATAGATTAAGAGAGAATTCAAGTATAGGGAGTATACTTGGTATCCTTGTGTTGTGATTACACAAGTGTTTGTCCTTCGTGTTATCGAAGAGGTTGTAAGGGTTATTGTGTTCTCAACCCGGTTAAGAGAGATACGGGAGCTTAGTGAAAAGCTTGAAATCCTAAGGAGGCTTCCTTAGGTAGTGGATGTAGGGAAACCGAACCACGATAAATCGCGTGTATCTTTCTATCCCTACTCTATTTACTTTCCGCACTTTATATGTTTGATAATATGCTAGCATGAATATTGTGATATTGATTATCTAGTTTATCTAACATATAGTCTTCTAGAGTAGTAAGAGATTAGATTGTCGATTTACTCCTAACTTATATATCGAACCTTTATCTTATCCTTTGCATGATCCTATAAGTGTTTGATATATTTAGTTGACTTAGAAGTTTTCTCTTAAACTTATAATTGTCCAAAAGATTTTTAATTAGGCATTAATCTTATTAGTAATCCTATTCACCCCCCCTCTAGGACTTTCAGTTTGTACGATTGAGTATGTTGATATTTGACACGGTAGATTAGGACATGTGAATGTTTACTCTATTAAAAGGTTATATTATCTTGGACTTATACCTGGTAGCAAACTTGTTGATCTTGTTAAATGTCAAATATTCGTAGAGACAAGTATGAAAAGAAACCTTTAAAATCCATGACCACTAGAGAGACTAAACTGTTCGAACTAGATCATTCTAACTTAAGTTGATTTTTTTTTGAAAATACCATTAGTAGATGGGATAGAATGTACTTTATATCCTTTGTAGTTTACTACTCTAGGTACACCAAAATTTACCTCCTAAATTCTATAGATGGAGTGAGAGATATGATTTAAGATATAAAGCTAGCAAATACAGTTGATAAGAAAATCGAGAGTCTTAGGCCTGATAGGGATGGAGAAAATAGTTCAACTTTCTTAAAGAGTTTTGAGAAACCAATGAAATTACTAAATGCCCCTTACACACCCCAATAATATTCCATAGTTAAAAGGAAGAATAAATTTCCTAAATAGATGATGAAGGCTTACCTAACAAAATGTGAGGGAACTCATCGAGTTTTTATTAATCAATTTTTAAAACTAAATCTTATTACTTACCATCCAAAGAGTTTACCCCATACTATTTAGTAGCCTTGGGATTTATCCATTCACACGTGCCATCACCACCTGACTTTGCCAAGGGTGAGGGCACATGCGTGGTTGCAGACATGGGGAGTTTGGGAGAATCAAATAATAATAATAATAAACAACTTTTGGTACAAGAATTGATTAATTTTATACTGGTGTTTTAAAAGATCTAACAAGTTATCTGGATTAAAGTGTAAAATATTTTGAAACAAGAATCTATTTCTTCCATCCCTTTATTGTCAATGGTACAAAACTCTTTACTGGTCTGTCCTCGCGTTTTCATATGATAAAAAATAAAGCATGTTTTTCTAAACCATTTCTGATTTATTGCAATATCTAAAAGAACTCATTTTTATGCCTTTTAAACCAGTTTGGTAAAACTTGTTTTTTCTCTATGATTTTCCTTGATAGATTTTGAGCAATACTCAAATCCTTGTTCGGTGAGTACATACTAAATAAGAACTTAGTAATCACATCTTGTAAGACTACCAATGAATTCAGTTTAGTACCACGGCTGCGGCTAGTCTTCTAAGAATTTTTATTCAATATTATGTTTTCATCTTTTAAAACCGGCCGATCTCGTTAATGATTTTCAACAGATTTTTGAGACTAAATATGACACATATACGTAATACAGAATATTCATTTGAACGAGAAATAATTTTTATGTCCATGTAAAAAGAAAATCCGAGGAATTAATTTGTAAAATTGTCACTCATTTACTTTTCAATAACTAGTTTTTTTCTAAGTTTTGATAATATATATAGAAGCCAAACATACAAGTACAAGGAAAAAAATGGGTATTTAGTTTAGGAGGCCTAATGCATATACAACATACTCCTAAAGTCCTCTAACCTAACTACCCCATTATTGTCCAACTAGAAGGTGGAAAACCCCCAAAATACCCTTCCCTTATTCTTAATCTCAGTAAAATACCTAAAAAACAAAACACAAAACCTTATAGGGTATCATATCCCACCATCCACCAACGCTCTCTCTTCTCTCTCCCGTACCAAACCCTCCCCTGCACAAAAAACCAATTCCCCATTAATGGACCTTCTCCACCATCCACCATCCGCCGTTTGTGGTCGTTCACCACCACCAACAAACGCTGTCGTTCGTGGCCATTCTTTATCATCAACCATCCGCCTCTGTTCGTGGCCATTCTCCACCATTCAGTTCTCAATAGCGCCTCCCATCCCCTCCATTCTATCTGTCCATTCTCCACCATTGAAGCCCCGATCTTACGTTCCATCTCAGGTCTCACCTTTCCGTCGATCTACTCTACCATGAACAAGGCCAATCAAGCCCAATAAAACAGCCGCCATTCGTGGACCATTCACCACCGTTTAGATCTACTCACCTTCGAACCAAGCCCCACTCCTCCACCTTCGAACCAAACCCCAAGCCGCTCTCCACCCAGCGTGGTCCATTCTCCACCTATCTTCAACCTGGCCAAGGTGACGAACCCAAATGAAGGTGTGATTAGAGTTTTTTTTTTTGTTTTTTGGTTTTATGTTGCGAGTGTGAGGTGTCGTTTTGTTTTTTGTTCCTGATGGGTACAACCCTAAAACAATGTTGTGAAGACATTTGTTTTTTTTTTTGTTCCTGATGGGTAAAACCTAAGAACAGCCGCACCATGGGTATAGCCCGTGAAGCCTAAAAGTGTTATTCATTTGCAATTTTTTTTTATAAAAGTTGTAGTGTTGTTTTGTTTTCCAATTCAGAGCGAGTATGAAAAGATTTGTTTTTGTTCCTTGATCCAATAATGCGAGTGTGAAGAGGTTGTTTGTTGAGATTTTGTGTTTTATTATCCAATGATGTGAATAGATTCGCTTTTTTTGTTCTTGATCCTGATGGGTACATCCTAAGAACCATTGCAGTATTTTGTGTTTGTTATTGGGTCATGGGTACTGTTGGAGATGGTCTGATTGGGTCCGTACCCATATAGCCATTATTCGAGATGGGTTCGTACCCATCTAGCTATGGTTCGAACTGGGTTCGTACCCACATGGACTTTTACATGGACAAATCTATCAATGACTTAGTAACAGTTAATAAACGAGATAATAAAAATGTAAAAAACGACACAGACCCGTACCCATAATGGTTTTATTTAAGAAAATGGGTGTGAACATTCATGGGTCCGTACCCACCGAAAAACAATAAAAATCTCTCTTTAGACCAACAAACCAACAAAGGGTATAACAGTCAAAATCCAAACAAAAAAAAAATTAGAAATAGGACTTTATAGTATTATTTTTTAGTTGGGATTTAGAAAAGAAGTTTGGGGTTTTTTAGGCCCCAATTTCTATTTCTCGAGAAAAAAAACAACCTATCTACTTAGAGTACCAAAAAAATGCCCAGTCTGTCCTTCTACAAGATTATTCATGATACTCGTACAAGACTCCACCCACAATACGCCGTCTAGTTTGCTTGATAATAGAATCAACTTGTATGAATTTTATGTTGATTATAGGGGAATTTATTTTATAAGGCCTAAAGCCTTATACGTTTGTAAAATAAGTCCCACCCTCTAAACCCCCATTGAATCCCAACTAGAAGGAAGTAAAAGCCCAAAATACTCCCTCAACCCCTATTATACACTAAAACACAACAAACCTCCCCCAAAACCCCATTAAGGAGTTGAACCCCCATCCTATTTACTCTCTCTCTCTCTCTCTCTCTCTCTCTCTCTCTCTCTCTCTCTCTCTCCCGGCGAACCACCCACCCCCACCTCCACCTTCATCACCCTCCCATCTCATCTCATCATTCTTAGTCTCTGCAGACCACCAACACCCCTTGAACATCGCGCCTACACCCTCTCATCCCCTCCTTCTTCGTCTCTGCAGAAAACCAACCCCACCCCTGAAACCCGAGCCACCACCAACAGCAGCACCAACAGCACCGAGCCACCACCCTCGCAAATCTGCCACCACCCCCCGCTTGTTGCTGCTGCCATCATCACCGGCGCGGCTCTGCCATCTCCACCGCCGTGTAAGAGACTCGTTCGACGCTGCTGCTGCGTTCGATGACCGTAACCACCACTGCATCGCCCTCCCTCCACCAGGAAACCGTCGCCCCACCACTCGCCGCCAGTAAACCCTGGCTGTGAACCGCCGCTGCAGAACCAACACCACCCAAACGCTGAGCTTCACGTCGATCTGCAACACCAACACCACCCAAAACCCTGCTGCTTCTCTCCAAGATCTGCAGATCTCGAACACTGCCCTCCACTGCTTCACCGTATCTCCGGTCCTGCACGAGAATGCCGCGCTTCACCAGATCCACCACTGCCACTGCTTCACCGCTGCTGCACAACGCCGGTGATGTATTTTTGGCGTATTGGGCCCAGGCCCTCCTCTGCGTCTTCAGCAGATGCTGGTTTGGTTTTTTTTTTTATTAGGCGTAATGGGGCCAGCCCATTGGTATTTTTGTGTATCATGGGCCAGCCCCATATAGAGTAATTTTGTAGCTGTGATGGGTTTTGTGGTATTAGGTCCAACCCTATATAGAGTAGTTGTTTTTATTTTTCTCTAATTTGTATTGGGTCCAGACCCATTTAGCTGATTTTAAGAATGGATTGTTATGTAATTAATTTTTTTGTTCATGTTGGGTACAACCCATTTAAGTGTGATTGTAAAACTGCAAACCTGTAAAACAAAAAACGAATAAGCAGAACAAAAACAAATGTGTTGGTTACAACCCCAAAAAGAATTCAAGGGATATGGGTCTGGCCCCGTATCTTGTACTTAATAAAAAAGACTAAAAAATCATTGCAAACCGTGTTGGGTCTGTACCCATACGGTTATTTTTGAGCCCGTGATAATTAGCGTTATGGGTCTGTACCCATAACGAACAAGGGTAAAAAGGAAAAAAATTCCACACCACGTAGTTAGAAATAGGACTTAAAAAATAAGTTTTTCCAACTAGAACTTATAATACAAAGTTTGGTGATTTTGGACCTTAATATATAATTTCCTCTTGAGTATATTGATTTTTTCATTGAACTTTCTATACCTCGTTCTTTCTTTCTTTATTTATTTTCTTTTTGTTTAATTAATTTTTAATTAATATATTCAAATAGTTTGATTTTTTAAGAAATGAATATTTATATTTATTTGGGTTTAACTTTTAAAAAAATAATTTTTTATTAAATAACTCAGACATTTTAAAAATAAACGGAGTTATCTCAAATTATAAATTTTTGAGTGACATACGTTGCTTAGCCGATCCTCGTCGGTCAATCATTTTTAACGCATAAGCAGAACCTAAGGGGGTTTAGGCAGGAATTTCTAGAACACTAAACTCACCATATAAATTACTATAATTTTAAAAAGCTAATTCAAATTCTAATAGCAAATTAATGGTCCCCTAGTTAGTTTATTTTTATCAAAGATTATATTGGTTATAACATGATATTTTATATAAGAGAGAGAAGAGAGAGAGAGAGGGTAATAAGTCAATGTCAACAGTTGTCAAAAAGGGCCAAAACCAGCCATTGAAACTCTATATAGGATACTGTACAATAAGAGTATTGATTATGATTCATGAGGAAGAAAGTCACAAGGTGTTTTCCCAAGTCCATGCATGACTCTTGTGTTCTCACCTCAATACAGTACCCTCCCAAATTAATTGTCTAAACTTGGCTAGCAACAAACTATTGCAATTCATGTATGTTGGTCTGAGAGGTTGAAGCTGCCAGCATGATCTGGTGATAATATTGGTGTATCGGACACGTACGTCCTATATAGACTTGGTTCCACCAGGTCATTCTAGCAGCTTCAATCACTCACCAACAATACAATATTTATTCACTCCTACTCCTAGCTAACTTTTCCTTAAGGAATCCAGGTAAATGTTTGTATATCTAGTTGCACTTCCGTATCTGTACATTTTTATTTGTTAACACACACAAAGTTGCTAACACACACAAAAGTCTGCACATATGACTAGAGATCTTCGACTCGATTGGGTAATGGGTTGCTATTGAATAAATTAACCTCCTTTAGTTTGAGGTGATTCAGGGCTTTGGTGTCTCGTATGGAGATTTTTATGTCTTAATATTCACGTTCATAATATTTACATCTATGTTAATGGATAATTGAGCAGTTGAGTTGTTATTTAGATAATGTAGTCCATAGATTTATTCATTTTTGTTCGAAAGTCCATAGATTTCATTTCACCTGTTGCCAATAGTTCCTTTTCATAGGTTTTGCTTTTATCATTATCTCTAGACACATTGTGTAAGTTCAGACATTGACTAAATTCTTTAATAATATCGTTACATTTTACCCAAAAAGTAAAAAAATCCGTAGAAGAAAAGTTGAGAATTCTATAAAAGGAATAATGTATGTGGCATTAGTGATAAACATGACGATTGTTACGGTTAAAAACCAAAACCGATAACAACTAAATCGATTAAAAACCGAATTATATAACAATAGTTACATTCTCTGTTCTAAAAATCAGCCTAGACGGCCCAGACAGCCGTCTAGACTCTAGAAAGTAGTCTACCTTCTAAAAATGACCCAGGCGGTCTTAGAAGATTTTAGGCAGGCCCTATAAATCTAGGCGGCCGCATAAGCGGTCTGGAGACTGAAAGTAATTAAAAGGGATTAATGCCCAAGAAACACATAAAGTTAGAATTAATTCTCCCTCAACCAAATTATTATTTTTTTATCCATAAAAGGTCACATACATTTTGCATTTTGGTTTTTTCCCCCATAAAAAGAGTCGTTTGAGTTATGGGAAACTTATCAAAACTCAAAATTTTAAGTTTTGGGAAACTTCTCATAACTCACTGTTTATTAAAATATATCGTGTCTTTTATGGGATAGAGTATAAGGTGGCAGGTACCTATTGGACATTAACCCTAATAAAAATTCATATTTTAACACAAAAAATTACATAGACCTATTTTTAAAATGATTTAAATCCAAAAATATATTCAAATATAATCGATTATTATCTAAAAATAATATATCATTTTGTGAGATTTTTTTTCATATGTGTTTCCTTATTCTTTTTTTTTTTGTACGTGGGTGGTCAGGTCCAACGTGCATACATCACGACTAATCCCACGGGGAATATGCACGCCCCAATGCATACGCAACATACATCTCCCTTCACACCCTTTAAGTGTAGAAAAAATAAAAAGACCCTTATTCTTTCGAGTATATTGTGTGGATTTAAAAATAAATAAACTAATAATACATAATCTCCATAAATAAAATTGAAAACCGCCTAAAAGAAAAACGTCTAGACTTCTGCCTAATTTTCTAGGCGCTCGAAAGTGGTCGGTCGCTTGTCTAGCGCCTAGCGCTTTTTAGAACACTAGACTTAAAACCATTAGGTTATGGTTTTGAAAAGTGTAATTGATGGTTAAAACCATTAGTTTATGATTTTATATAAAAATAAAACAGAATAACCAAAAACAAATTATTATCATATATATTTTTTAATTCTATAATAATCTAGGTAGAATAGTATATTGAAATTGTAAAACCAAAACCCAAATACTAATTTTAACCAACTTAATTTTAAATATGTAATTTAATCAAAGATCAACACAATTTTTTATATACCTTGAAAGTTAATTTGATATGGGTGATCTTATTTTTGAAACTTAATATATTTATAAAGCTACCGTTTGCTTGTGGTTAAAATTCGTAAAATTGATTAAAAATTCAAAACCGTATGGTACGTTTATGATGTTGAAAAATATAAATCGATGGTTAAAAGCATTAGTTTATAATTTTTAATAAAATAACTGATTATAGCTATGGTTTTAGATTTTTTTTTTTTCAAGAAAACAAGAAGAATCACGACCGCTTATACAAAGATTTAAGAAAAATATAAAAATCACTTAATGAGCCGTTCTTCCAAGCTGAAGTATCAATGTTACGTCTTGCACTTTTAGCTGCGAGATCCGTGACGCTATTAAACTTCCTGTTAACGAAGTTAATCTTCCAGTAAGGGAACTTCACCAGCCAGCTCTTCATTTCAGCAATGAATGGGTAGATTTGCCATCGAAGACCTGTGCCCTTAGAAATACCTTGAATCAATTCAAGGTTATCGGAGTAAAAGGAAACACTCCGTAAATCACAACTAGCAGCCCTCCTCATAGCAAGAAGGACCGCCCAACATTCACCTTCGATAGGGCTTCTAATAATAGATCTAGAGACAATCCTTTGAGCGACTTTACCCTCTTTGTCAATTGCAATTGCTGCAATACCTGTAGGTTCATATTCCTTTTTGAATGATGCATCACTCATGAAAACATAGTCTGAATCGTCCGAAAGAATTGGGTTGTTCTCAATCATAAACTCTTCACTTCTTTCATCCCTTTTCCCATTGTTCTCTTTCTTCATCTTATCCCCCATATTCTTATTTTTAAACAGGTCGTTCATTGCTGAGTGAATTTTAAAAAGAATATCTTTGATTACCCATGGAGTGTTATCATGAAAACCCCTCATTTTCGCCTTCCATATGTTCCATAATGTGAGTAGCAAATACGCCGTAATCTCATTTTGGTCCCATCCATTTTTAATGTACTTTTTGCGCATTTCGATTAACCAATCCCCCAAATCATATTTTCTTTCCTTTTCAATAGGTATTTGTAGCCTCGAATTAGCCCAGATCGCCATACTTAGAGGACATTTAATAAATAGATGTTCCACGTCTTCCTTGCCCAATTCACACCATTCACAAGTGTCATCTTTGGCGCACTTTCTTAACTTAAGATTTTGTTTAGTAGGAATGGCTCCATTGCATATTTTCCATCCAAAAGCCCTAACCTTATTCATGACATTTGATTTCCAAATGATTCCCCAGAGATCATTGTTATCATGCTTACCTTGAGATGATGATTGAGCTTCCTTATGTACTACCACTTCTATCAGTTTATGATATCCTGATTTCGTACTATATATACCATCCTTTGAGAAAGGCCAAACCAATTTATCTTCTTCTTTGTTAATTAAGAACGGTATCTTGCAAATGTCACTTACTATGTTTGGAGGGAATAATTGTCTAAGTAGTTCCATATTCCAATTTGTCATGTTTTCATTGAATAGTTGTGCTACAATCTCTACTTTGCAACCAACCGGTCTCTCCAGGGATATATTATTGTTAACCCATTTCTGATCCCATATCTTAATATTTAATCCATTTCTAATTCTCCAAATTGAGTGTTGCTTGATGAATTGAATTCCTTTATAAATGCTAGCCCAGCTCCATGATCTTTTATTTGAAAGTTTTGCATTAAACAAGCTATCAAAAGGAGAGTATATACCTTTAAGTACCTTAGCCACAAGTGAGTTGGGGTTGTTCATTATTCTCCAAGCTTGTTTGGCTAATAATGCTAGATTCATCTTCTGGAAGTCTCTAAAACCAATACCTCCAATAGCTTTAGCTCTCGCAATTCTTTTCCATTTTATCCAGTGAATTCTTTTCTTATTGCTCGAGTCCCACCAAAAATTAGCGACTATTCCTGACAGCTTCTTACACATTGATTTAGGGAATTCAAAGATGGACATTGCATAGTTAGGTATTGCTTGGAGCACAGCTTTGATAAGCACCTCTTTACCTCCATCAGAAAGTAAATTAGAAAAGTAACTAGAAGATTTATTTAGAAGCTTATCTTTGATATAATTTAGATTTTCCGATTTTGCCCTTTTAAGAGAGAAGGGTATTCCCAAGTACTTTCCAAATGATGATGTCCTTGTAACATTGAGACTTCTGGCTACTTCTTCACACGTGTTCTCAGGTGTTCCTTTGCTGAATAAAATTGATGATTTTTGGAAGTTAATTCGTTGTCCCGACGCTTGACAAAATAGAGTTATAGTATCTTTGAACGCTTCAATTTCTTTTTTATCAATATTTATGAAAAAAAGAGCATCATCAGCGAATAAGAGATGTGTGAGGCTTGGGCAATTTCTAGCGATTTTAATACCTTTGATATTACCTTCCCGACACTGATAATTTATAAGTCCAATAAGGCTCTCTGTAAGGATTGAAAAGAGAAGAGGAGATAATGGATCGCCTTGTCTTATTCCACTAGTCGGTGAAAACTTCTTGAGTCTCTGTCCGTTGACTTTGACTTGGAGAGACACCGAAGATATACAATTATATATCCACTCCGTCCATTTATCACAGAAACCAATAGCCTTTAGGGTTTGAATTAAAAAATCCCAATTGACCTGATCATAGGCTTTTGCCATGTCAATTTTAACCGCCGCAAAATGTTTATTAGACTTCCTTTTATTTTTAAGGAAATAGGAGACTTCTTGGGCAATTAAAATGTTGTCTTGTATACTCCTTCCCTTAATAAAAGCTGATTGAGTAGGCGATATTAAATCATCCATAAGTGGCTGTAGTCTAATGGCCAAAATCTTTGAAATAATTTTATAAATAAAGTTAAGACACGCTATGGGTCTATAATCTGCCAATGATTCTTGAAATTCACCTTTTGGAATAAGCGTAATTAAAGTATCATTCAAACCTTTAAGAGATGTATTGTTCTCGAAGAAATTTTTGACAATTGTAATTATATCATCTTTAAGAGTCTTCCAATTTTCTTGGTAAAAATTACCTGGTAAGCCGCCCGGTCCTGGCGCTTTTGATCCTGACATATCAAAAACTGCTTTTTTAATTTCTTCAATGTCCGGTATATTGATTATATCCTCATTCATTTTTCCAGAAATCTTGTTAGGTATATATTCCGAAATATTCGCTCCTTGATTCACCGTTTTATCTGTAAACAAATCCATATAGTAATCCCGGATTATGTCCTTGATTTCTCCTTCATTCTCAGTCCAAACTCCATCCTTATTCTTAATCACACTAATTTTATTAATTTTCCTTCTAAAGAGAGTTTTGGCATGGAAATACTTTGTATTTTTTTCTTCTTTTTTAATCCATTAATCTCTAGCCCTATCCGCCCAAAATAACTCTTCTTGTTTCCAAGCTTCCTCTAGTTTCCCATATATTTCTTTCTCTTTAATCCAATTGGATTCCGTACCTTGCTCATCTTGGAGAATAGTTAATTCTTTTTGGTATTTATCTATAAGTTTTCGATTGTTGCAAATTTTTTTTTTGCTCCATCCTGTAAGAGCTAAACAAAGTGCATCTCTCTTTGTACAGAAATCTCTAATCGAAAGGGCGTTACCTTGTTCATTCCAAGTTTTACTTATAAACTCTTTGCAATTTTCATTTTCTAGCCATCTTGATTCAAACATAAAATATTTTTCAAACCTTGATTTTGGTGTATCCATGGATAGTATAAGCGGAGAATGGTCGGAGCCAATCGCCGGTGGTACTTGAATTGAAGCATTAGGAAAGTTTTCACACCAAGATAGAGAAGCAAGACCTCTATCTAGTCTTTCTTTAACATTTTCTTCACCCTTGCGCTTATTCGTCCAAGTATAATAGCATCCTTTACTTGGTAAATCTAGTAATCCATTTTGATTAATGAAATTGTTAAATTTTATGATTCTATCAAAATTCGTTCCTCTTTTACCCATTTTTTCGGATGTTCGTGATATATCATTAAAATCCCCAATGAATAACGTAGGAACCTTGATTTTTGAATACCAATTTGTAAGTGATTCCCATAGCTTATTTCTTTCATTTTCACAAGTTGGAGCATAAACACACACCAAGTACCAAATTTCTTTATTTGATTCCATAATTTCAGCCATTACAAAAGATGAGGTAGAATTTATAACCCTCAGATTCACGGAGTCTTTCCACAACAATAGAATCCCCCCAGACATATAAGATCTTCCCTTAGGTTCGACTATGTGTGAATTATCAAAACCTTTAAAATGATTACAAGAAGCGAACTTACTAGACTTTAACTTGGCCTCTAACAAACAAGCAATGGAAATATGAAACTTCGAAATAAGGGACTTAAACATACTCTTTGTCGAGGGTGCCCTCGCTCCTCGACAGTTCCAAACAAGTACACTATCCATCAACCCCGGCCCTCTTAAGGGACAGGCCGCCATCCACTTGAGCAAATAAAGGCCCACTTTCCATCACGGGTACTCCCTGTGTACTCGTAGCCTTGTCAGAAAAAGACTCTTCACTTGACACATTATAGTAGCCCTCCTCATGCCAAAAAGGAAGAGGATATAGACCAAGAAAAAGGTTTATATAGATAAATTTATTCACAATATAAGGATAGACAAAAGCACTTAGTATATTCTTAACAACAAAAGATCGATGACCTAGTTTTAACAAATATCGATGGTCTAGTTCAACAAGAGATCGATGGCCAAGTTCATATAAAGTACAACCAAACAACCAATTAAGATGAAAATCTATCTCACTAGTCCAACGAATTATTTCACTATCAGATCTTTTATATGCGCTGCCCTCATCAAAATAAAGCCAAGAAAGGCTAATAAATAAAGAAACGTGTATATAAATTCCTTGTGTGTGTGCTTAAAGGAAAGGAATCTGAGAAAGATCATGAGAATCTCCCCTGTATGGTAGCTCGATAAAATTAAAATCATAAGAGCGTAAAAAAACATCAGGTAAATAATCCATAGATAGGTTCTGAAGGCTCTATAGTAGATTAGTTCAAATAAAGAGTAATGAAGCCAGTAATGCCTAGAAATATCTATCTTAATGAAACAGAATTGTAGCTCAAGATAAAAAGATCGATATGGAAAAAACTTAGCTTTCTTAGTGAAAGGAAGATGCAGATACTTGCCAATAACATTAAACCATTTAATTCTCCACTTAGCCATTCCATCAGTAACAACACGATGACAAAAATTATCCTTGAAATCTTTATAAAAGATACGCCCAGGCTTCTTGAGGCCATGCACGAGTTTTGGGTTAAAAATCCAGTGAAATTGAGGTCCTCTCCCGGTGAAAAAGGCACCTATCAAGAGCAGTGCCAAGATAAAAAGGAATATCATCATCAAATCAATTGGATTCCAAGATCTCCGATTACAAAGCCATTGCATGTGTTGAAAGCATATTGTTTGGGTAAATTTATGTGAAGTAAATCTCTGAATAAGATAGAGTGCATCAAATCTCCAATTAACTCCAAAAGTGTAAACAGATCGATGGCCTAGAAGAGTAGCATAGTAGAAAGGTTCAATTTTCCAGTAAATGAAGCAAGACAGTAGATTAATAATTTGCATGTGTGAAAGGAGATCTTAAGTAAAGCTCTGAATAAGATAGAGTGCATCAAATCTCCAATTAACTCCAAAAATGTTAACAGATCGATGGCTTGTATCGATAGTCAAAAAGATCATATAAAAGATATGAAGATTAGAATAGCTTTTTGATCTTCTGAAGAGTAGATAAAGGCTAGACCAAGTAATATCAGTCACAAGATTCATAGCTTCTGTAAAAGGATTTTCGAAAAACAGAGAAAAAAGTATGAAATATCCTATTTGCTTGTCCCACTTAGAAAAGTCAATAGAGGATTTTACTCCCTCTTTCATCTTACTCAAGGAGTGGGATATATAAATCCCAGTAAGGTCCATTAGCTCTCTTTTAAAATAATAATTACCTTCCTGCATGTGTAAAGAAAGGTATTGTAAAGACTAAGTGTAATCCAAATAACAATCTTCCACTATAGCATAGATCAAATCCAGTCCAAATATTACGTGCATGTGGAACCAGAGGATAAGGCAAATAAAATAAATCAAATCCAGCAAAAAGTGCTCTTGTCCTCTGTATTTAGAGTCAATAGTAGTAATAGGATGAAAAATCTTTATAACCTGTAGGAAGAGCAAGATAAAATCCACAGAGAAATGGACTTCATTATAACAGAACCAATTAACTTTAAATTTGTCCACCCAAAGCAAATTAGAGAGGAAAGACTTAATAATAGGTTGCATAGTCTCTGATTTAATAAAACAGTAGGAATAATTAACACCAATTGTAGCAAAAGAGCTTAATAAAGTCATATAAGATGAAAATAAGAGCTGCATGTGTGAGAAGAGGGAGTAGCCGAAACAGCTTTCTTGGGCCATCCCACTGAGGTTTGCACCAAAAATCTGAGGTCCTCTATCGAAATCCAAGAAGAGAAGCAGGAATAGAAGAGCAGGAATTGAGTGTTTGTGATCACAGAAAGCCATGAGATTGTAAAATTAGTCCACTGAAAGTTGAAGAAAAGTCAACGAAAGAAAATATCAGAGAGACATTTTAGAGAGAGAAAGTAAGACTACTTTGGAGAATAAACCGTAGTAAAAGAAATCGTCCATAATTTTTTGATAAACATGAATAAACTCAAACTAGAGATAGCTATGGTTTTAGATATTTGTAAAAAAATGAACCGTTTCCATCCATATATTATGGTATTATGTTAAGTTTATCGTATTTTTGCTATTTTCTCAATTAGATATTTTTTATGTCGACTATTCATGTTTAAGGATAAGTTAACTTTTTTTTAATATATTTGTTACTCTAAAAAACAAACAAATGTAATATATATGGGGTGAATTACCCAAGGGGTCTTGGGGACCATCTTAGTGCCATATAGGAACCAAGTGGATTCTCTGTTCTACTTAGAGACCTCAAAATTGACAAATACTTTTACTACCCTTATAGTGTATATAAGACAAAAAAATAGATTCTTCTCTCTCCTCCATTACCATTAGTTTCTCTCTCCTCCTTTATCAATTTTTCTCTCTCCTCCTTCATTAACTATTAATAAATTCCAGCTCCGACCTCCGGCCACCGACCACCGCCGGAAAAAGTACTGAGCCTGGAAAAAGTACTGAGCATAAAGTACTGAGCCTCGAAAAAGTACTGAGCATAAAGTACTGAGCATGGAAAAGTACTGAGCATAAAGTACTGAGCGTGAAAAAAGTACTGAGCATGCTCGTTTTAATCGATAAAAGTGCTGAGCATGCTCGTTTTAATCAATAAAAGTGCTGAGCATTTCTCGTATAATCAGTAAAAGTGCTGATCATTTAGACAAAAGTTGTTTCGTTTAAATAATTTCTTGATTCAATCATTTAATAACAATTAAATAGCAATATTCATTATTTAATCACTTATTGAAGCACCTAAAAAATAAAGAAAGATAATTGATAATTGTATTCATGAATATCATTACAATATAAACGAAGCTATTAGAAACTTGATGTAATTTCTATACTAGGTCCCTATACTATGCAAAAGATGCGCTTCAGGTCCCTGTACTATGCAAAAGATGCGCTCCAGTTCTATATACTATGCAAAAGATGAGTTACAGGTCCCTAAACTTTAATAGAAAACAATCTGCCATGCACCACCACGCACCACCACGCACCACCACCACCACGCACCACCTCGCACGACCACAAACTGACTTATCCGCTCTTCTTATTCGCAGCCCAAGAAACCCAAACCCTAATTGGATAAATTTGCAACTGAAAAGAGTATTATGCAGAAAATTGAGAATTATGTGTATATAATGCTTCATGAGAGGTAATAAACCCTAATTCCTTCAATTGCCGATGCTCAGCAGCTCGCCTGAGCTTCGCCGTCCCCTCGCACCACCGCAAACCGCCGGCGATAGCAAAGACCTCCACCGTAGCACTCCAGTGACGCGCGGCGATGCAGAAAGCGATGAGCTCCGTTGCTGCTCGATCTGGGCGTTGGATCTCGAAGAAGACAGCGAAGCCATGGCAGCAGCAGGAAGACTCGAGCTCCATCGTAGCACCTGAAAACGCAGCAGATCGGACCTCCACAGCAGCAGAAGACTCGCCTGAGATGAACAATAGAGACCGCCGCCCACCGTCGGCTAGTTGCGGCAGTCTTCTTAGTCTTCGCCGGAGAGTTGACCAAAGGAGGGATTGGAAAAACGTTGAAAAGTGCTGCAGAAAACCTAGAGGAGAGAGAGAGTATTAGCTTTTATTATTTTTTTGTTATAAAGTAATATATATAGGATAATAAAAACAAAAAGGGGTAGGATAGTAATTAGGATTTTTGTCTATAGTGTTAATTTTCTATCGTGGCCTCTAGTAAGAAGAGTTAATTCAAGGGGTCTTGTTAGGTCCCGGGGTGGTGTGATCAAGACTCCTTGGGAAATCTCCTCATATATATGCATAATTCATTGACTTATCAACTAGGAAAACTTATATGCCTAACTGTAATTGTAGTAGTATCAAAATAAATGAGAAATTATCAAAATATAAGGAATAATTTCTCAAACCAGCACTAATTAATCTTAAAATGATGTCTTGTGACTATATTATCTATCACATAAAAGGAGACATCAAGGCCCCCAACCTATGTTGTAAAAATCGTCATCTAGGCGCGCCTAGGCGCCGCCTACGTGTCAGCTCTCCATTCAGCCGCGTACGCCTAGTAAAAATGCAAGACATTCTTGGCTAGCTCTTTAGTCACCAAGGAAGAGGCTCCTAACCCGCCTAGGTGCCGATTAATGACAAAAAATAGTCGTCTAGGTGTTCTTTTTATTTTTCTTATTCTCGAGAATTCTTGAATTGATATTATAAATCAAATTTTGGTATGTTTATATATTATAGCGTTAGATGAATTTTATGACTTAAATAATTAAAATTGTTATAATTATTACGTATAATATTACTAAATATACAAAATTACAAAGCGAAATTTAAAACCGCATAATCCTGCCTAGGCCCCGTATAATCCCGCCTAGGCGCTAGGATCTAGTCGACTGCCTAGGCCGTGAAACCGAGATCTACATCATAGCCCCCAACTCAAGGTTTTGCCGTCCCGACAAAATAAGAACTAAACTAGGTAATCTAAGTCAAAGAAGTATGGAGGCGAGGGGAATACAAAGAATGATCCAAAGCAACTACCTAGCAAGTTTCATATAACAATATCTACAAACTAAATTACACATACACTTATCATACAAACAATAAACATGGTATTATTTCAAGATTAGATTAGCTTCACAATACAAAAAGGATATATGTTTTGCTTAGTCTGGTATGGTGCCTATAGATTGTTCCTCGATCCTAACATAGTATCCAGTGGTCCACTCAACTAATATCTATCAGCTCAATTGTGTATAGATCACATAGTTAAGTATCATAAGGTCGTTAAGGTTGTAATGTTGGCATAGGGACGATATGATAAATATATTTGGATAATGTGAAGTAGATTTTTGGCTCTCTCCTCACTAGCCATAACCAAATCACCCTAGAGCTTGATTTTACACTCAAAGATGTTCTCACTCAGACCACTTGATGCGCTTAACAAGCATCCCTAAAAACCCAAAAACACTTTACGATGATGAAGTAAGATTAAATACACTTTGTCGGTCCTTTTTCAATTCTTTTCATATTCTTTCTTTTGTAAGTCAGGAATGACACTCTTTCTGATGTGAGATGTCATGCTACTTATTTTTCTCACTTTTCATTTCATCATTTTTTTAATAGACCCCAAAAAAAAGGGTACAATAAAAGACACATCATCAACACATTGCATACATATAAGCTAAAAAACCCAACCAAAGTGTTTTTCATAATCGTATCCACCACCCTAAACTCAAGATCTAAAGATGACTGTCTTATTGTTGCAATTTGAGTACGGGTCATATGGAAAAGTCCTATAATATAAGGGGTATGGCTTATAATGTGGCTACAAAGAAAGGCGACAAGCTAGAAAGGGTTAAGAATGATATTTGGTTAAAAGCTAAAAGTCAACAAGGGGCTTATCAAAGAGCTGCTTAATCCTTTCCTAACTATGTGATTTTGTTACTTTTTCACCTCTGGCACATTCATCAAATGGGTCTTCAACTTGCCCGGATCTCACATTCTACACACCACTCAGTCTCTCTAAGTTCAAACCCTCTTCTACCACATTGCTTACTAATCATTTCTTTACTTGTATGGTGTATTTTCATGCCCATATTTTAAGCATACATAATGACCGGTTCACAAATACATTACTTATCTATCATTAACTCGCTAAGGTTTATGCTTTCGGAGGACATTTAACACATTCTACACCTACTTTTGTAAAACATACACTAAATTTTTAATTTTTTCACAATGGGAATGAGGGACAATGAATCCCCATACCCCCAACTCAAAACTGAGTCGTGACCCCACGACTCGAAACAGACTCAATAAGAAAAATAAAATTTTAAAATATACAAGTAAACATATAAGATACAAATAATGATAGAAAAGATAGAAAAGAAAACATACTCTCGAGGCTTATTACCTCTCATGATCATCGCCCAAGGTATGGTGTGGTGGATGCTTCATGATACATATTTTCCTAACAACTTTTGGTTGTTATCACTCATGGTTGTTTCTTCACTCACATCCTGGCTCAGACTTCGTTCCCTAATCACAATGCCATTTGGACCAGGTCTCGAGTTTGAAGCCTTACTCTAATTCTCCTTTCTCTTCTTATGCGAATCATCTTCAACCTCAGTTTGTTTTACCTCTCATTTGTTTCACACACTAGCAAGGTGTTGTTCTTTGTCATCTTTGATATGTGGTTATCCTTGTAGTGTGAAACAACTGGAGAGGAAAAATCTCTCAAACACGAACCACCCTCAACTCAATTATCACCTACAATGAAAACTTTCATACAACTCAATCAAAAGGATTAAATGCACAACATCGATTCACACACTAAATAATTAGTTGTTTCCAAGTAATTCTCAAATTTTATGAAGAAGAAAATAAAGTATTGAAAATTAACTATGTTATCGACTTGAAGGATCAGGTGTGAATGTAATTATTGGTGTGGAAGACTTCTTTGTGGATTCCATCCTTGAAAGACTTTAAAAGAGTTTTGAATTTTTTGGAGAAATTGTTGTCTTTTGATATTTATGGGTTTGGAATTGATGTTGTAATAGTGAGATAGGAGGTGGGTGTGGTGGTATTGATATAAGATAGATGATTGTGGCTAATTGGAAAGCTTTGTTCTTGAGAAATTTGAAAAAAAATGGGATCTGGTGAAGCTATCTTGTTATGTTGAAGTGATTTCTTTATTTTATGGTAGTGTTTTGATGTGTGGTGAAGGGTTGGTGAAGATTTGATGGAATTTGGGTGGTTGGAGAAGAAGAATGCTTAAGGATTTGGTCTTTGATATGATTTAGACCTTTCTTCTTAGTTGTTCAGCGGTCTCGTGCTGTGTACCATATAGTTCGCATGGTGTACCGCGGCCCTGTTCTCCTTGTATCGTGCTAAAGGTAGTTGCGAGTCTTGCCATGATATTTTGATGATATGTGACTGCAGTAATATCGTATGGGATGCGCGGTATAACGCGACCAACACTTGCTCTCAGCTTTCATACCATATTCATAATTAAATATTAACCGTGGTGACAGTCTAACTCGTGTGGTGCACCGTTAGAGGCTGCGGTGTACCACAAAACCTCTCGACCAACGCCTTTAAATTCACCAAAAAATTACCTACCCATCACGATAGTCTCCTATTTTCCACCCAAACTCAATTTCTAGAATACCTACACATCAATAACACTACTACCTTTCTCATATTATGTACACTAAAACAACTGAAAATTACTACTTTGCACTACAAAAACTAAAACTAAAAATTCATGAAAACTTATTAAATTATCTATTAACCTTGGGTTGCCTCCCAATAAATGATTTTATTTATCACATTGTTAAGCTCGACATGTAACTGTCCCAAAAAGTTTGATGAGGCCCTTACGGTACTACCCCTCTTCATCTTGTCTCCTCCTCGAATTAGTATCTTTGGGACTTTCCCACCTAAATTTTGTTTCATTCAATCTTTAAAAGGGGGTGGGTAGTTTCCCTTTTTTCCTTCTTAGCCTCGCGATGAAACACATTCTTCACCGGGATATAATTTATGATCGTCCTTGACGGTATGAGCTCTTTATTCTCTTAAATCTCACGCTCATCTTTATAAGGAAATGGATAGTTCCCCCTTTTTCTGTCTTACTTTCACGATGTGGAACCTTGCTTTCAAAACATTTCTTGATCTTATTTAATGGTGGAGTTGGTCCTGGTTTATCTACTATCCCTTGATCCTCAACAGGTCCAGTTGTAGATCCAATCACGATTCATGATTGAATGGCAATGGGTGATATCCTTGAGAAACAACTAGAACTTTATTGTTCTCATGCACCCTTGGTGCCTCAACTAGTTTCTAAACCACGTCTTCCTCACCATCGATCCAATTTTACACTATTACCTCGTCAAATTCTTGCTTCAGAATCTCTCTAACCTCAATCGCCACTTCTTTTAGCTTAATTTCTCTCTCTTAATTATGTTCACTCCATGGGTATTTCAATTTATTTTTCGACTTCTAGGATTTGTTTTGCTACCCCTTTTTCCATCAAGCTCACCATAGGCTTAAACACATACTGGTTTTCAATCACATTCGGCAAGGTTGTTGCATCACTAATGCATGTATCTTCTATCACTCCCTCTTCCTTAACTAATTCTTTCGGTTGATATTCATTATCCCTCAGGGGAGTGGATTCATTATAGGCTTCATTACAACACTTGGTGATGATATTAACTTGATTTTGGGCAGTCAAGTAAGTTAACATTTGTATGATCTACTCAAATATTTGTTGTCCTTGGATTAGTGTCAACATGTCCTCAATTCTGAGCTTGTTTTACTCCTCTCTTGCCTTTGAACTTTCACACATATGTTTGAATATTGCGAGAGTTTCATTCAATGACTTTTGAGGAATCTCTTATAATCTTGTGAGTGGTATTCTACTATCCCTCATGTATTTTTCAAGCGTCTCTTGCAATTTAGAAAACCGGCTGTCATAGAAGGTTATGGAACATCGTACATTTGTTTGCGGGTATTGATAAGGATCTTGGTAGTAGTTACTACCCTATTTTGATAACCCGCAAAGTCTTATACTCAAAATAGTTAACATGTCATTGGAGGTTGTGAGATATTTTCAGCACATTGATTGTACCTTCCTTGTTCTTTCGGGTAATAGTAAGGGCTTGGTAGTAATTGTTATCCTTTTGTTGGTAACTCGGAAATTATTCCATAGTATTTAATAGGGCGATGTGTGGATAATAGTCCTCATACATCGTCAAAGTAATCCTCCCAGGTTGTTAGTGACTGAATCACTGTTTGGGCATGAGCTTAATACTTACACAAACAAAAAGAAAGAACCCAAGAGTTAAATCTAACAACAAATATCCAAAATACAACTAAAAATACAATTTAACAAAATAGTCCTGGGTAGCGGCGCCAAAAAGTTTTAGTCTCCCAAGGTGTGATGAAATAACTGGTGGGTCCTGGGGTGTTATAAAATTAAGTGCAAAATAGAGGAACCACTTAACCGCAAGTGTACGGTTGTCCCAAGTAATATATGATAATCAAGTTCGTTCTCAGGGACGGATTAGGTTCAACCCAAATATTAATCAGATAGTAGAGATAATTGCTAAACAGAAAATAAAAGATAATAATTTTTGTTTGGTTTTTGTAAAATAAAAGATGCAAATAAAGTAAAGACTAAATTAACTAAACAGAAAGGAAATAAAGCAAATAACGACTAACTTCAGATAAGAGAGATACTTGATCCTCGCGAAGGAATCCACTTAATCAATATAATCTATGCTATGTTTAAGGGTAGAATTGGAATTATAATATTAGTCGGGACTCTAATATCTCCTAGCCCCCTGTCGGGTGGACCAAGGAGCTATCCTAAAGTATCATAAACACCTGCATGGTCGGATATGGCACTTCGGATGATATGATTTTACCTCTTTGGCTATGTAACTAGTTAAGCCTGTCGGTCAATAACGGACATTACACGGGTATTACCTAGATCTGTATTCAAACCCCCCTGTCAGATGATCACTTCGCCACTAAAGTGAATAGCCCAAATACTAACAGCTAATTCTAGTTGTTCCTAAAAGAATTAGTAATGAAAACAAAGTAATATCCAATACCTAAAACTCAATTCAATTTAAATCTAAACAATCCCAAATTCAAAACATAGATTCATTAATTAAGGTTCATCCCTTTTTTGCGATTCTCAAGTATAAAGAAATTTAGCTCATGATGGAATTAAAGACTAACATACAAGAAAAGGAATTCATGTTCAAATACAAAAGATAAATGAAAAACCTAAAGGGTAGAATAAATATGGATGGAAGAACAGGATTCCTCCAGCTTCTAGCTTCTTCTCTCCTTCGTACTCTGACTTGAAAACCTTAAGCCTCTTGTTTAATTCTCTGAAGTGTGTGAAAGTAGGAGGTTAAGGGGTGTATTTATAGGTGTTGGAGGAACCTAGGTCGAATTTTGCTTGGAGTGGAAGACAAGTCAAGGACTCTCAAATTCATAGCTCTAAAAGATAAGATTCTGCTGATTTGATTTGGTCATATCTTTTTCAATACTTATCCGTTTGAGAAGTTCCAATATATGAAACTGCTTGTCTTGGAAATCTCTTTCTATTGGTGCAGACCATTCGTCCAGAATCCATGCCAATCTTTTATTATGATTTAATCTCTAAAACGTGGCTGGATTTTCATATTTCAAAAGGCAGCTTTATCTTTTCCTCCTTTGAATAAATCTTTCCTAAATCTTCTTATTTCCATGTAAATCTTCTTTCCTTTCATCTTTATCTTGACTTGGCCTCTAAGTAATTACCATTTATCTTTAAAAGCTTCACATTAAATAAATAATTAAACCGCATATGCTTAAAAAGAATAAATCAATAAATCAAGAAATCAAAATAGGAAAGTGTACTCTAAAAATAGAAACTCGACCAGAAATCACTTCCTAACACTCTAAAATACACTAAGACTTTATTCTCACTTTTCCTCCTTGGATTGGTCTTTCATGAGATTCAAGAACCAATTAACTTTGCATTAAAAATAGTCAAATTTACGCACAAAAGCTCAGATTCTGCAATTAGTTAATTTCCAAGGGGAGAAAGTGTAATATGATCAAATAAGCTTAAAAGTCTATCAAACAAGTCATTTATTCACCTAAAGGGATGTCTCCAAGGGGCTAATAATTAGAACAAATCGGGAGACATCAAGACCCCAAACTCAAACCTTTGTCGTCCCGACAAAGTAAAATAAAAACAAAAGATCTTTTAGGTGAACGCAGAAGGTAGAATCTAGTAAATAATCCCAAAGCAAAGCTTAAAACAAATTTCATATAGTCTAATCTAGGAATTAATATACACCTACACTAATCATGCAAAATCAAATACAAAACAATCTCAGTTCAAAATTAATTTCACAATGCTAGAAGGTTACGCTTATTACTTATCTCAAGATGGTGGCTATAGGGTGTTCCTCGATCTTTACTTGTGTTGAATGTTCCACTTAGAATAATCCCTATTAACTCACTGTGCATCTAGGAATCACGAGGTCTTTATGGTTTTAGCATAGGCTGAAGGATGGTATGGTATGTATATTTGGTAAATTTGAAGTGAGCTTTTGGCTCTCTCCTCACTTACCA
This sequence comes from Nemophila menziesii, assembly GCA_029959085.1. Taxonomy (NCBI): domain Eukaryota; kingdom Viridiplantae; phylum Streptophyta; class Magnoliopsida; order Boraginales; family Hydrophyllaceae; genus Nemophila; species Nemophila menziesii. The sequence goes on from JARWIR010000115.1 coordinate 236,560, forward strand.
TCAACAAAACTGTCCAAGAGCTTGAGTTTACACTCGAATTACGTTCTCACTCAACCCAATTAAAGCGCTTAATTAGCGTCCCCAAATTAACCCAATAAGCACTAAGGATGATTCACCTAAAATTTTTCCACTTTGCCGGTCCGAATATGTGTATTCTTTTCCAATTTTCATTTTTTCTTATAGCTATGACTCTCTTTATGATGTTTGAGATATCATACTATTTTTCATAGTTATGCTTATTCATAACTTGAGCTCGAAGCTTCTTTTCCATTCACTATTACCCTGGCAAAGGGTTACAATACAATAAACCTGTGAATCATCATCATGTATAGCACAAAGCATCATTGATAAGCTCAAAAACTCCCAACCCAATGTAAATTCCCATATAGTGAACCCACCACCCCAAACTCAAGCTCAGGACAGGAAGTTTCAGGATCGTGATTCAAGTGCGGGTCATATGGTCATGCCTAATCAATCTAAAGGGAATTTGGCTTATAATGTGGCGACAAAAGAAAGGCTTAAAGGCTAAAAATTTGTCTACGAAGGATAAAATTAATTCAGGGATAGACAGCCAAAAAGGATTCAAAGGGCTAACAAAGAACTGCCTCTATCATCTTCCTATTTACACAACTTGTCTCTAGTTCATACCTAAGTGGGTTCTCTACTCATTTAGATCTCACGTTCTACAAACCACCTATTATCCTTAAGCACAAGTTTACTTCTTTTGCATTGTTCATTAATGTTTCCTATTAATTATCTCATACTTGCATGCAATTAAAGTTCAGCTTCATACTAACAACTAAAGTCAACTATTTTCTATCATTAATTCATAAAAAGCATGCTTGATGGGGGCATTTAAAATTCTCTACAGTCACGCAACCCTAAGATTAATTTTATTGAAAGCATGTAAAAACACAAAAAATTGGGATGAGGTAACGAACCCCACCCCAAACTCAAAAGTGAGTCGTGTCCCCACGACTCGAAAAAGACTCAATAAAGCAATAAAATTAAACTAAAACTACCTAACTAGTGCCTACCATCAATTAAGAAGAAGAATTAGAACGGGGTACCTGGCCATGAAGATCCATAGTGTCCTCCTCCGAAGGGGGAGTATAATTATCAATATCCATGAACAAAGTTACCTCTTCCAATGTTGACTTAATCTGTGTAATTTCCTTCCATAGTGCTCCGATGTCTAATCGTAAAAGTTCAAACTCTTGTTGCAAATTGTGAGCCCATGGAGGAATACCAGAATCAGTTTGAGAAGAAGAAGAACCTTGAACTTGAAATTGTAGCTTGTCTGTAGGCTTTGATGATACCCTCATCCTTGCTGTTAATTTCCCTTGTTGTGGTGGTGCAGGTGCCTTTTATTCTTGTGTTTCTTCAGTAGGCTCATCAAGATTGATGGCCTTTTCAAGTGTAGAACCAGGCAAATTCTTGTTCTTCCCTAGGATACAACACCTCTTCTTGTAATCCAAAGCATCTGTTCTGTTTGTCATGGTTGAATTGACCCCAAACTCAAGTTTATACCAAGGAGAGAATAAAGTTAAAAAAACTTGGTATAGCTTGAGTTTCTTGCTTGGATTATATGAAGGAAGTTGTTTTCTTGATGAATCTTGGAAGAACTCTTGAAAGCTTGATGATTTTGATTGTGTTTAATGGTGTTTTGTGATGAATTTGATGAAGAGGTTATGTTTATGGAGGTTGGAGGAGAGATTTGATGATGTTAATGTGTTTGTTGTGGAGGTTTAATCAAGCTTCAAGGTGTTTTTATAAGGTTGGGAGCTGGAAAATTCGTTTGGAATAGGCTAGGGTTTATCTCCTTAAGGTTAGAAGTTGACTGGGGTTTGGACTCTTCACAAACCGCCTGGCGCGGTGCATCCCTGCGGTGCATGGGGTATACCGCGGGGTACACCGCAGCGTTGTTGGTTTGATTTTTCTCGCTTCTGCCTTGTACCCGTGCTAGCACCCCGTGGCACGCGTTTTTGCCCTGCGGTGCCGGGGTGCGGTGCATGGGGTAGTCCGCACGTACTCCGTCAAAAAACCCGCGGTACATACCCCGTGGCACGCGTTTTGGGCGTGCGGTATAGGGCGCGGTGCACCGCGGCTATCAGCTTCCTTTTTTTCTTGCTTCTGGATAAGACCCGTGGTGCGCGACCCGTGGTACGGGTTTTTTGGGGCGCGGTACATCCCTGCGGTATAGGGGGTACACCGCGGGGGTAGTCCGCGCCAGCCTTGAATTCTCCAAAAAATTTCTCCTAGCACCCCAAACTCGATTCCTGCACCATTAACACAATACCCTTCTCATTTCTTTCAAAAGTAGACACTAAAACTAGACACTAACTTAGAATTATACACTAGGATTTGAAAAACTTAAAGCAATAAACTAATATACATTGAAATGGCTTTTGTTTAACGTCGTTAAGCTCGACGGGTTGCCTCTCGCATCTATTCAGCTTCAAGGAGGTACATGACCTCCCCCGGATGTGGATCAATTCTGCGATTGGTATCCTCTCCTACATGATAAAGTTTTAGACGATGCCCATTCACCATGAAGGTGCGTTGCTCGTCTGGATTCTCGATCTCTATCGCTCCATGAGGCGTAACCTTGGTCACCACGAACGGACCAGACCACTTTGATCTCAACTTGCCCGGATAGTTGTTGAACTTGGAATTATATTTGAGGACCATATGTCCAACTTTGAATTTCTTCTCACGAATGCGATTGTCATGCCATCTCTTTGTTTTTTCTTTGTAAAGTTTGGCATTCTCATAGGCATGAAATCGAAACTCGTCAAGTTCATTCAACTTCATTATACGATTCTTCGTAGCTAAGGTTGGATCCATGTTCATCTCCGCAATTGCCCAATAGGCACCCATTTCAAGCTCAAGAGGTAAGTGACAAGCCTTACCATAAACCATACGATACGGAGATGCACCCACAGGCGTCTTGAACGCAGTACGATATGCCCACAACGCATCATCTAATTTCATTGACCAATCCTTGCATGTGGAACCAACTGTCTTCTCAAGAATGGACTTGATCTCTCGATTAGAGACCTCAGCTTGACCATTAGCTTGTGGATGATACGCGGTAGATACACGATGTCTCACACCATACTTCTCTAGAACTTTCTTCAAGTATTTGTTCACAAAATGTGAACCTCCATCACTGATAATAACTCGAGGTGTACCATGTCTAGTGAAGATGTGTGATTTCAAGAATTTAATCACTACTCGCGAATCATTAGTTGGTAGAGCTACAGCCTCTACCCATTTAGACACGTAATCAACAGCTAGTAGTATGTACAGGTTTCCGTTAGAGGGTACAAAAGGACCCATGAAATCAATACCCCATACATCGAATATCTCAACTTCCAGAACATTATTGCGCGGCATCTCATCTCTCTTAGATATATTACCAGTAAACTGGCATCTGTGACATTTCTTGACATACTCATGACAATCCTTATGTAAAGTGGCCAATAAAAACCGGATTGTAATACCTTTGCAGCTGTACGATCTCCTTTAAAGTGTCCTCCGTATGGTGAATCAAGACAACCCATAACAATGGATAGAATATCTTTATCTGGTATGCATCTTCTCACCATCTGATCACTGCATGTTTTGTAGAGGAAATGATCCTCCCAAAAGAATTGTTTCGCTCGGTGGGCTAGTCTCTTTTTCTCTTGTGATGTAGCTCCTTGAGGAAAAGAACCACTCACAATAAGATTTGCAATATCCGCATACCAAGGAGTCTCTAATGAATAAACTGCAAACAAACTCTCGTCAGGAAATTCTTCTCTAACCAACTCAGGTCCTCCATTAGACTCAGAACCTTCAAGACGTGACAAATGATCAGCAACCTGATTATCACAACCCTTTCTATCTCGAATCTCCAAATCAAACTCTTGTAGCAATAAAACCCATCTGATCAATCGCGGCTTCGCATCTTTCTTCTCCATCAAGTACTTAATAGCGGAATGGTCAGTGAATACAACAATTTTCGCCCCAAAGAGATAGGAACGAAATTTGTCAAAGGCATAAACAACCGCTAAAAGCTCCTTTTCAGTTACCGTGTAATTGATCTGAGCACTGGTGAAGGTCTTGCTTGCATAATAAATCGAATGGAAAACTTTGTCTTTTCTTTGACCCAACACCGCACCCATAGCAGAATCACTAGCATCACACATAATTTCAAAGGGAAGTTTCCAATCAGGTGGTAGCACAATCGGCGCAGTAATCAGTTTCTCTTTCAGCTCTTGGAATGCCTTCAAGCAAGCTTCATCAAAAAGGAATTTGGTGTCCTTCTCGAGTAAGTTGCACAAAGGTTTTGAAATCTTTGAAAAATCCTTGATAAAACGGCGATAAAACCCAGCATGGCCTAGAAAACTCCTTACCCCTTTTACAGAAACAGGAGGGGGAAGAGTTTTGATAACTTCAATCTTCGCACGATCAACTTCTAATCCAGCGCTTGACACTTTGTGTCCCAATACTATTCCTTCACGAACCATAAAGTGACACTTCTCCCAATTCAAGACCAAATCGGTTTCCTTACATCTAATCAATACTTTTTCTAGATTCTGCAAACAAGCGTCAAAGTTATCTCCAAAAACAGAAAAGTCATCCATGAATACCTCAAGAAATCGATCAATCATATCTCCAAAGATTGCCATCATGCAACGTTGGAAAGTAGCTGGTGCATTGCATAATCCAAAAGGCATCCTTCGGTATGCGAAAGTGCCAAAAGGACATGTGAATGTGGTCTTGTGTTGGTCATCAGGATCTATGCAAATTTGATTGTAACCGGAATACCCATCTAAGAAACAATAGTACTCTCTACCGGCTAGCTTGTCCAACATCTGATCAATGAACGGGAGTGGAAAATGGTCTTTTCTAGTAGCTTTGTTCAACTTTCGGTAATCCATACAAACTCTCCAACCAACAACGGTCCTCGAGGGTATGGCTTCATTCTTGTCACTCAGGATGGTAGTGATACCACCTTTCTTTGGTACGCATTGAACTGGACTCACCCAATCGCTACTAGCTATGGGGTAGATAATCCCCGCATCTAGTAGCTTGATCACTTCTTTCTTTACCACTTCCTTCATCGCAGGCATCAACCTTCTCTGTCCTTCAACTGAACGTGTACTGTTGTACTCCAGAATGATCTTGTGTTGGCAATAGGAAGGGCTAATGCCTTTAATATCAGCAATAGTCCAACCTATCGCCTCTTTATTCGCTCTTAGTACACACAATAGTTTGTCTTCTTGAGGACCTGTTAAAGTAGCTGAAACAATAACAGGTAGAGTGTTGTTAGTACCTAAATATGCATACCTCAAGTGGGACGGGAGTGGTTTCTCTTCTAGCTTCGGGGGAGACTCAATGGATGGTTTCTTTGGAGGCTCAATCTCCTCTGCATCACGCAATGGTTCGTAGGCTAGACGCCTATATTTTGGATTCTCAGAGTTAAGAGCTGCCACTGTGTCGGCTAGCTCTTCCATCATCTCCGGTATATCTAATGTTAACGCAGCCTGCAAGATGTCATCATAATTAAAACAATCAAATACCTCTTGTGCGGCGTGTTCTGCTATATCCATTCGGAAACAATCTCCGGGAACATCTGGGAATTTCATGGCTCGAAATACATTGAATTTGACCTCCTCGTCTTGGATTCTCATGGTTAATTCGCCGTTTTCTACATCAATCAATGTACGCCTCGTGGCTAGGAATGGTCTTCCCAAGATTATGGGGACATTCCTATCTGCGTCGTATTCAAGGATAACAAAATCTACAGGAAAAACTAGAGTACCTGCTTTGACGAGGACATCTTCGATTCGTCCCTCAGGATGCACGAGGGATCTGTCTGCCATTTGTAGGACCATAGAGGTAGGTCGCATATCTCCAATCTTTAGCATATCAAAAATTGACTTGGGCATGAGATTAATACTCGCGCCTAAATCGCATAAAGCTTTCCCCTTCCACTCACTACCAATCGAGATTGGAAGCGTAAAACTTCCTGGATCAAGTAGCTTCGGTGGTAGTTTGCTCTGACAGATGGCACTACACTCTTCAGGTAACCCTACCATTTCATTATCGCAATATGGTCTTTTGTTGGTGAGGGCTCTCTTTAAAAACTTCACGTATTTTGGCATGTCTTTGATGGCTTCTAACAACGGAATGTTAATATTGAGACCTCTTACTCTATTCAAGAATCTTTGATATTCGACCATATCTCCTTTCTTTTGAACTCTTGAAGGGAAGGGTGGAGGAGGACGGGTTTCTGCAACATCTTTCTTTTTCAGAACTTCCGGAATCTTCTCTACTTCTATCACTTCAGGTTCTTCATCTTTCTCTTCCACCACTTCTAACGGTTTTTCTTTTCTAGTAACTTCTTTTTCTTTCATAACCGGGAAGGGTGGTGGTTGCACAGTCTTACCGCTTCTGGTAGTGATCGCGCTACAATCCTCCCTTTGTGTAGGAATTTCTGTGTTACTTGGGAGTTGGCCTTGACCTCGAACATTCAAACTGTTGGCGATCTTTGATATTTGAGTCTCCAAGACTTTTAGCGAAGCGGAATGTGAGTTTAATGTTTCATTTATCTTATTCTCTCTTGTGTGGGTATCGTCCATAAATCGAGATAGCTGGTTTTCGATTTTCTCTGACCTCTTCTCTGCATCTGACATGTATTTTGTTACAGTACGTGCTAACTCACTTGCGGTAATTGCACCTTCTTGAGGTTGAGAGGAAAGCGCTTTTTGAGCTAATGTGTCGGCATACGCGTCTTGATTGGTTCTGGGTTGATTTCCTTGGTATTGGTTTTGCGTTCGAAACTGATAGTTGTTCCCTTGAGGCCTTTGTTGATAAGTTCCAGGATTGGCTGCCCCTTGTGGATTTGAATACTGAAAGCCTGGATGATTTCTGTTTTGATTTCCATACCCTTGACCACCTGAATAGTAGTTACCTCGCTGATTAACGAAGTATACGGATTCTGGGTTGTTGGCACATTCTTCCCAGCCATGATCATCTCCTCCACAACTAGAACATAATTCTGGTTCATTAACAACGTTTACCACAGCTCTATTCGACATAGATAATTGTTTCAGCTTGTTTTCAAGTGCGGCAATTTTAGCGTTCAAAGCAGTTTCTGTATCCAAATTCAAAGTACCTCTTTCAGGAGCTCTAACCGATGACTTCGAGGATTGCCAACTCATTTCATTCTTCACAATTCGGTCCATGATAATAAGAGCTTAATCAGTTGTGACCATCATGAGACCACCTTGGCACATAGTATCGATTTTATCTTTCGCAGCATCACCTAAACTTCGATAAAATATTCCAAGTTGTAATTCAAGAGAGTACCCATGTAATGGGCACTTGCGTAATAATGTTTGAAAACGAGTCCATGCAGCACCTACAGTTTCTCCTGGCTCTTGGCGAAAATAAACAATATCTAGTTGCCCACTGAGTCGAACACTTTGAGGATAGTACCTATCGAAAAAGGCTGTCTGAAGTTGATCCCAAGTCAAAATCGCAGTGTGTGGCTATTGATCATACCACTCACTTGCTCCTCCGGTGAGGAAGAATGGAAACATATGAAAGTACATTTGTTCTTGGGTTACTCCAGGGGTGACATATGCATCACAGATTTGCATAAACTTGTACATAGCACGAATAGGATCTTCACGAGCTGCACCACTATACTGTCCCACGGTTGTAAACTGGTTGATCATCCCTGCGTCTGGTCTGAATCGAACTCCTTGAATTGCAGGAGGACGGAGTCCTAGTGGTTGTAGAAGGAAAGGTCCATGGTTATTCGGTTGGAAGATCTGCGGTCCATGATCGTATATTACTCCACCATTATTATTGATTTGCTGTTGGTTTCCGGGAGGAGCTGGTAATTGGACTCCTACCGGTGGAATTGGTAATTGAACTCCTACCGGTGGAGCTATTGGGAGACCGTTGTCATCTAACTGAATCGCGGGATCTTGAATCACGAGATCTTGAGCATTATCTTCTGCCATTGCTTTTTCTAACTTTGCTTGTTCTCTTGCTTCTTTATCTCTTTTGTTTTTCTCTCGTAATAGGCGTTCGGGATTATCAAGGATCACGATATCTCCAAGCATATACCAAAACCTGTAAATCTGAGAAAGCAAGAACAACCCAAAGCGTAAAACTGAAAAATAAAAATTAAAACTAAACTAACAATTAAACTACTAAAGATCAACACCGGGGTCACACGCTACCGTCACCGGCAGCGGCGCCAAAAACTTGGTGGGTCCTGGGGTGTTATAAAATTAAGTGCAAAATAGAGGAACCACTTAACCGCAAGTGTACGGTTGTCCCAAGTAATATATGATAATCAAGTTCGTTCTCAGGGACGGATTAGGTTCAACCCAAATATTAATCAGATAGTAGAGATAATTGCTAAACAGAAAATAAAAGATAATAATTTTTGTTTAGTTTTTGTAAAATAAAAGATGCAAATAAAGTAAAGACTAAATTAACTAAACAGAAAGGAAATAAAGCAAATAACGACTAACTTCAGATAAGAGAGATACTTGATCCTCGCGAAGGAATCCACTTAATCAATATAATCTATGCTATGTTTAAGGGTAGAATTGGAATTATAATATTAGTCGGGACTCTAATATCTCCTAGCCCCCTGTCGGGTGGACCTAGGAGCTATCCTAAAGTATCATAAACACCTGCATGGTCGGATATGGCTCTTCGGATGATATGATTTTACCTCTTTGGCTATGTAACTAGTTAAGCATGTCGGTCAATAACGGACATTACACGGGTATTACCTAGATCTGTATTCAAACCCCCCTGTCGGATGATCACTTCGCCACTAAAGTGAATAGCCCAAATACTAACAGCTAATTCTAGTTGTTCCTAAAAGAATTAGTAATGAAAACAAAGTAATATCCAATACCTAAAACTCAATTCAATTTAAATCTAAACAATCCCAAATTCAAAACATAGATTCATTAATTAAGGTTCATCCCTTTTTTGCGATTCTCAAGTATAAAGAAATTTAGCTCATGATAGAATTAAAGACTAACATACAAGAAAAGGAATTCATGTTCAAATACAAAAGATAAATTAAAAACCTAAAGGGTAGAATGACTATGGATGGAAGAACAGGATTCCTCCAGCTTCTAGCTTCTTCTCTCCTTCGTAGTCTGACTTGAAAACCTTAAGCCTCTTGTTTAATTCTCTGAAGTGTATGAAAGTAGGAGGTTAAGGGGTGTATTTATAGGTGTTGGAGGAACCTAGGTCGAATTTTGCTTGGAGTGGAAGACAAGTCAAGGACTCTCAAATTCGTAGCTCTAAAAGATAAGATTCTGCTGATTTGATTTGGTCATATCTTTTTCAATACTTATCCGTTTGAGAAGTTCCAATATATGAAACTGCTTGTCTTGGAAAGCTCTTTCTATTGGTGCAGACTATTCGTCCAGAATCCATGCCAATCTTTTATTATGATTTAATCTCTAAAACGTGGCTGGATTTTCAGATTTCAAAAGGCAGCTTTATCTTTTCCTCCTTTGAATAAATCTTTCCTAAATCTTCTTATTTCCATGTAAATCTTCTTTCCTTTCATCTTTATCTTGACTTGGCCTCTAAGTAATTACCATTTATCTTTAAAAGCTTCACATTAAATAAATAATTAAACCGCATATGCTTAAAAAGAATAAATCAATAAATTAAGAAATCAAAATAGGAAAGTGTACTCTAAAAATAGAAACTCGACCAGAAATCACTTCCTAACACTCTAAAATACACTAAGACTTTATTCTCACTTTTCCTCCTTGGATTGGTCTTTCATGAGATTCAAGAACCAATTAACTTTGCATTAAAAATAGTCAAATTTACGCACAAAAGCTCAGATTCTGCAATTAGTTAATTTCCAAGGGGAGAAAGTGTAATATGATCAAATAAGCTTAAAAGTCTATCAAACAAGTCATTTATTCACCTAAAGGGATGTCTCCAAGGGGATAATAATTAGAACAAATCGGGAGACATCAATAACCTAACTAATTCAACACCTCAAGAGAACTGACTAACCGTAAGTGTACAAATCGTTGAAAAGTAATAAAAGTAAGTATAAAGATTTATCATCTCCACAGTGATTTAGTTTGTTAAGCTCGTGTGCCAGTGTATGTTTAAGATATTTGTTGAGGATATAAACAAGAATGTAAATAATAATATTGGGCTTTGAGTTTTTATTAGTAATTAAGATAAAAAAGACAAGGATTATAGTGAAAATATGATAAGGTAGATCGAGACGCTAGTATTCACCACTAGTTATGACTTGGGGTTCTTCTTGACTTAAAGGTGAAATTGGAATGTGTTGCTAATTGGGATTCCTTCTAACTCCTGCCAGGGTAGCTTAGAAGGCTGCCTAACTATTACTAGAGTCCTCATGTGAATTTGTTCTACGCAAAAGCTCGGGGCTACAAGAATTAACCTATATGATTATTCGACTAGGCAAGCTCGTCAGGATCACTACTGTACACCGAACGTTATAACATATGTCTACTATCCAAGCCCCCGTCAGGGTGACAATTAAATAACTATCACATCCAATCGCATGGCCACCACAATTGGGTTACATAATTATTACAAGAGTAGTAAGCAACGGTAAAAGTATCCCTCAATTTGTTTAAAAATCAAATGTAATCCCAAATATTAAAATAATACCCAATTCATAGAACATGGTCCATACAAAAGCATGTCAAGCTAAATTTAGTTAGTTCATAAGAAAAATATGATATACAATGGTATTCATATTCATAATAAAACTAAGAATTAAAAAGAGATAATGATTACCCTCGAAAAGATGATAAATTGATGGAACAGTGTGAAACCCTTGGTCTCCCTCCTTCCTAGGTATTTTGTTCTTATTCTCAATTGTATTATAATCTTCTCTAATGAATGTGTACTGAACTTGGACCCTTCTACTGAATACGGATCGTACAAGGACTCTTTTCTAATGATAAAAGCTGATATATATAGAGTCCAAAACGTTTTATAAGTTGTGGATCCCATTTAAGTGACCTAATTCAACCAAAAAATATCTTCAAGGTAGAGTGGAATGGTTTGATCCACGACAACTGCAAATTCAATAACGTCATTTGCATATGGTGACACCAAAAAGGCAATTTCTGAATTTGGTCGGCAATTGCTCTCGCTTTCCAAAAGTGATCAAATCATCCTTTAACGCCATGACTTAGGTTTGTCCTTCATTTCGCGACTTCCTATCTTCGTCTTGGGATCTAATATATGCACACTTAACATATAAATTATGCACAAATAACTCTAAAAGTAGCAAATATCCAAAACTAAAAAAGAAATGAGAAACTATCAAAATATAGGGCACGGTTCCTCAAATTAGCACTAAATAACCCTAAAATGATGTCTCGTGACTAGATTAATCTATCACATAAATAGAGACATCATTTGTAAAAGAGTGTGGTTTGAAGTTGATCCCAAGTCGTTAATAATTATGATAGTTGATGGTCTAACCACTCACTTTCACCTTCAATCAAGAAAAGAAAAAACATCATGATATACATTTGTTCCCTCGTATCACCTTGAGTAACATAGGTGTCACAAATTTTCATGAACTTATGTACCGCTCGTACAAGATATTCATGCGTAACACATTATAATTTCCGTAGCTTGTGAATTGGTTCAACATACCCACATCAGTCTTACCTTCTGGCCTTAATAGCTGGTGGGAAGATCCCAAGTGGTTGTAAACGGATTTGGAACCTTTTTCCTGGTAGCTTCATATATTATTTCTCTTGTTCTAGATGGACTTGAATTCTAACTAGACTTCCTTGAGGATTCCATTGTTGACATTAACACCCCTTGTTACAAGTTAGCTCCAAGAGGTTGTTGAAATTTTGAGGGTCATTGTGCGTGACCATTTGGTGGATTAATTTGAGCTCCACCCCTGAGATTAGGATTGAGCGCTCTTTCTTGACCAAGCGGATTATCCATAACTTAGACCCTTGGTTGCATGATCGAGTTACCATTCGTATTCAAATTTTGTTGCAAAGCCATCTCGCTAGTTGTTGCGTGTTCTCTTCTCTCACTTTCTGGTTTCCATTTGGAATCAACCTCCCAGGATTCGAGAGCATGCACTAAGTTTAGTACCTACAAATTTAAAGCCAAGAACAACGGTAAAAAGTAACAACGAATATCCAATAAAACTGAAAATATAATTAACGATTCATTCCTCGTTAACAGATCCAAAAATTTAGCGTCCTCTGAAGTTTGATATAAAAATCAACACACTGGAGAATACTCCTTGTAAGTTTACGAGTCGACCCAAGTAGTAAATAGTATGTTATATTATTATCCACATGAAATGTAATTCTAAAGGCGTATTTTTAATTAATAGTTTAGATATTCGTTGTTAGGAAACAATATTTTAATTATATAATTTTTTTGCCTAAATTTACAATTAACTACAATATGATGAAATCTTAGAAGTTTGAGTTTTAAATGTAAACAAGGCAAAAAACAAGGACTAAAGTCCAATATATAGAGAAGATAACTCGATACGCTCGTATTCGCCACTAGTTATGACTTGAGATTATTCGTGACTTAAGGTCGAATTGGTAAATTTGATGTTAATTTGGAATTTATGGTCACCCTAAGTCTCTCCCTAAATAAGGGATGGTATCCAATCTTTGGAACCTCTCCCAAGTGAGCCTACAAATTTTTTAACGATTGAGTTTTACACCTTATGTTGATTATCTGACTAGTTTTGATCTCCCGATCCTAAAGTAAGTTCGACGCTCATTATCTATTTCCTAATTAACTCCCCCACCCGGGTATAGTTCATTAGCTATCTCAACTAAAATATTTGGCCAAAATATGTGAACTGAATAATCAAGACAACAAAGTATTCTCAATTTAGTTAAATCATAAACATAATCCCAAATTAATTCAAACAATGCCCACAACATTTTCTCAAGCCAAAAAGCATTTAGTTCATACTATAAATATGTAGTACAATGTAAAGGAATACATAATTAAAAGAAAGAGTAAAATAAATTGAATATCACACTAAATGGAATGATAGAATGGTTGAAAATTGATTAATCGAGGCGTTGAACTCTTCCTTCCTGTATTCTCTCTAGCTTCAGACGTGTTCCTCCTTTGCTCCCAAGTAGAAAATTGATTTCAAATGTTTGAAACTGATGTATTAAGTGTAGAAAATCGTATCTCCTTGCATGGGCTTAGCTAAGTGGGTCAAAAGTGTCCTCACCGATTATTTTGTTGAATCTAGACATCTCGGGTCTTCATAGAAAAATGCATATAACTTCTTCGGTTCAACTTGGATTTGCACGTTGTTTATTCTCACGCAACCTATAATCCAAAGGATACCTTGTGGCCTAATGGCATGCTCAAAGACCTCACCAATTAATTGTCGTAATTTTCCAAAGTTGACAATGACAATTTTCTGGTACGTGTGTTTAAGCTTCTAGTGAATCTTTTGGCTCCTTGGTTACTCTTGGGCACTCCACAACTTAACGTGTTGTTTTCTTTTACACCTCGACTTCTTAGATTCACCTTTGGTTCTTGTATTCTACATGTTCCTATGAGATGTACACTTGACACACAAATCACCTCGAATTTCTCCATAAACACACATAAATTAAAAGGATTAGCTAAAAACTCAAAGTGTGCCAAATCAAAGGGATACACCCCAACAATTAATCACAACCCCCCCAAATGACGTCTCATGTGTATCAAAATGTATCACAAACGAGGATACATCATTATTTCTCTTAATCTTATATGTGATACTTCGATAATGAAAATCCTTTATGCATTACTATTATTTGTCAGGATAATAATAAAAATATCCTCTTTTGTGACGACAAAAAATCTTGGTGTGGGTTTACTTTGGAAATTAAAGCTATTGTGATCCTTTTTGCATGCCTCATTGTAGATTAGGTTCTAGAAGTGAATGTTCTTAATTTTACTGTTTATCTTACTATTGTACAAGACCTCCATAATACGCCAAACACCAGATGAAAATTCCATCCACTCATACTTAAAATTTATGAGTTCTTTAACGGTCGATCGACATGTTTCTAGATTTAGGAATAGAGTAACTAATCTTCTGGCTAAGTACTTTAGGTGTGATCTCTTTCTTGATGATTGGTCAATAGTTCTCCATCTTGTTCTATCAATTCTTGAAAGTTTTTGTAATTGGTTGAACTGTGTATTTTTTATTTTAATCTATGTAATTTTACTGCAGAAAAATAATACATAAAGTTAAAAAAATCACAATTTTTCAGATTTTTTCTAATATGATATACTTCTTTCTAGGAATTCTGTAAATATTCAAAGGGAAAGTCCAATAGAGGGATTACATTCTAGATATAAATCTAGCTCGAGCAAAAAATCATCTCCAATAGGGGCTTTTATGGGGCTAGATTCTTAATTATTCTTTAGCCCTGGGCTAGATATATATTTTTTTGTCAAGCAAAATATATATAAAAGAGGAGTATTGAAACCCTAAAGTTACAAAAAACACGGTTAGCCTATGCCCTTAGGAACGACATCCTCAAAAACCATCTTTACTAACTGTAAGGGTAGGTTGTGGACCCAATTACCAAACAAACTACCCGCTAGGTAGTGTTTGGTAATCCAGCCAGCTTCTCTATACTTGCAATTAGGAGTAAAGAAGAAGTGAATATTCCTGACTCTAGCAATATTACAAATGTAATTAAATAACATCAAAAAATTCCTATCTATTGGAGGTGAACCATTAGCTAATTGACTAATTAAACTAAGACAATCACTTAGTACAAAAACATCTCTAATTGGGTAGGAGTGTTCCATCAAAGCTGCTTCCCTAATTCCCGGAGCTTCAGCTTCCATGGCTAAGTTTTCTTTATTTATGTATCCTTGTGCATGTAAAATTCCTCCTTGCATATTTGTTACTACACAAAATATCCCACATTCTTTAGTATTATCTATGTAACTAGCATCAACTTTAATACTAGTGTGTCGTACCTCTATTGTTTTAGTGTTTGTATTTTCCTTTTGTTTAGGCTTGGCCTTTTTTCAGATTTTTCCTTCTTACTGTAATGTTTTTTGTGTTGTTATTTTTTATTTTGTTTACCGTAAGTCATTCTATTATCATTTTTTGTGTATTTATAGTGTTATTAGTAGCCTAAGGTTCACATGGCCTTTTGTGAAGAAAATAGAACTTATCACAGGCTATAAGTGGTCTATTGGCAATTCTAAGATGGTTTAGTTGGATTTCTTTATCCAGGTATTCACTTTTGGCTTTCCAAATATGCCAGCATGTCATGGCTGCCACCTCGCCCATGAGAATCCCCTTAAATGTTTTTTCCTTAGCTTTCATAAAAAAAATCAGTAGCCAAGTATCAAATTTAAGGGTATATTAGTTCCTTGTATGAATTCCTATTGGGTATACCAAGCTTTCCTTTCCCATTCACAGTAAAAAAAAATATGATGTTCAATATCTTCTTGTTTCATATTTTATTCCTGTTTTTCCTTATCAGTTACTTTTTAGTTAAAAATAATTTTTCTTACTAAAGTATGAAAAAAAATGATTGGAATATCTACGTAATATACGATTCGGTAAAGTATCAGGGCATAAAAGAACGAGCATCTCGATATTTAAATTTTCAAAATTGAACCGATGTTGATATTTGTGTTCAAAATAGACACCACATGAAAGGTAACATGTATGTTTTCGCATTATAGGGAAAATAAGTTTTTTTTGGACGTGTTTGTTGTGATTCCTTCGTTCCCGTCCAACTTTGTCATCTGACACTAGTCACCCGAAACCCTCCAAGAGTGAATTTGTTGTCGTTGCTCCGTCGTTGGTTTCGTGTCTAGCCTTTTTAGCAAGAGAGTTGGTTTGCCCGTTAAGCCTATGCGGGAGATGCTAGTAGGTTACAGTGTCTGATTCATCCGTCATTGTTTGGATTCTACACATGACCGGTTGAATCTTCCATCTTGCGCCTGACACCTGCCTTAGGGAAATAAAATTATGTGGCACTTATAGCTTATTTTAGACAAAAATATTAACGGCAAGTCAGTTCTAAAATCTTAACTACCTAAATACTCATTCGCATAACCTTATACTTTTATAGTCCAATTGTGTATTATGAATGAAATTCAAACACCTTTTCTGAAATGTTTCACGTATATATAACTTAATTTCCGATATAGAGGTTTTAAGTTTCAATCTTTTGTTTTTTTTAAACAATAATTCTTTATTTATTTATTTATTTAAGGGTGATTTATTAATAGAGTCCTTAGAGGTTGGACCATTGCCCATCAGGTCCAACCCACTACTAAAGACTGATTTGTCCCCATTACCCATTGACTGACCATTCAGTTTCCATAACAAAATACGCTGATTTCATGCAAACGTATCAGTCAACATTAATAAAAAAAATAGAAAACGAAGCAGAAACAAAATTGGAATTTCCAATAACCCACCTTCTTTCTAATCTTCACAACACTAAACCCTAACCATCACTTCGATATACCACCGGGAAAAAAATAGCGAGAACGAAGGTGCCCCAGCAGCCCACCGTCGACGATGGAAATCAGAAAACGAAGAAAGTGAAACTAGTTAGGAAAACGGACGCTGAAGGTGATAGTAGTGCTAAATATAAAGGAAAATCGCTTGAAAACAGTGACGACGATTTTGTAGAAGGTGTGCCATTGAATACTGGGAAGAAAAGACGCGAAAATGATGATGGGAAGGGGAAGAAGAAGGTTCATCAAGAGAAGAAGAAGGTGCCCAGCAAAGGTTTTATGAAGGTGTGTATATGCGATTTTCGGTGGGTTGTGTTTGGAAATTGATGTGTTGGATGAATAAAGTCGATGGGTTGGATGTGTTGACATGAATGGGTTATTCTTACTTAATGGGTTGCGTATGTAAAAATGATGGGTTATAAGGCTAAATCAGTGGGTTGGTTAAAATTAGGCTAACAGGTCATATGGTGGGTTAGTTGGGTATTTCTGATGGGGTGTTAACTAAAATTGGTGGGTTGTTGACAATATGATAACATAAGAATTTTGGCGGTGGGTTATATGTTTAATTCCTGGTGGTGTGCCAGTTTAAGATATCAGTGTGTGTGTTCAAACTATATCAAAAACAACAAAGGCTAAAAAATATTAACAAATTAAACGGAATACGCAGATATTATTAGATGAAAAATAATACTAGATTGTAATATGTGATTAAAGGAAATCACTTATTACATAAAGATCAAAACAGAAAGTAATATGAATGGAAGAAGGTGAATGTTGACTCGTGGAATATAATAACAATCTTCCTATAATTAATAGCTATTAGTAAGGGATATTATTTGATTAGCTAAAAATTAGGAATCTGTTACAAAATTAAATGATATTGTTTAAATCTAAACGTGGAAACTAAAGGGGTAGAGATGGAATACTAAAAAAAATGGACTTCCATGGGGGTGGAAAAATTCTTGGACCCTATAGAGATGGAATGTTGTGTTTTTTGACTTAATTTGATATTATCTCTTTATTTAATGATTATTAAATGTTTGTATAGAAGGTATTATTAGAATAATGGTAAAAATAAATGTTATATACTCTCTCCGTCTTAAAAATAATGTTCACTTAACTTTGCTCAAAGATTAAGAAAGCTATTGATTGCATCCACCATTACAAAATTATCTTTTATAAAGCGTCTTGATATTTTAAATATGCATTAAAAATATAAATTTTAATTTTTTAATAAAGGTAATAATGAAAAAAATTGGAAAAAAGTATATTGATATCTTAAGTGGGTAATATTTTTGGGATACGATTTTTGGACATTATTTTTAAGACGGAGAAAATATCATAATTCAGTTAATAACAAGATACTTAATGAATTATCGTTATTTTTTAACAAGGTTGATTTATTAATAGAGTCCATGGACTTTAGTCAGTTCAGTTGCCCATGAGGTCCAACCTACCATAAAAGACTCAATTGCCCTCCTTCTAACGTTGACTGACCTTTGAGTTACCATAACAAAAATAGTTGATTTCGTGCAAAACTGATCAAACAACATTAATTGAAAAAAAATCAAAGCGCGAAAACAAAAATAAAAAACTAAACAACCCATCTGCTACCTTGCTTCTAACCCAGTAAACCCTATCCATCAAACCGTACACCACCAGAAGAATATCAATGGCGAAGACGAAGTTACCACAACAATCCACCGGCGTTGGAGAAGGAATGGTACAATCAAAAAAATTAAAAATAACCAGAAAATCCGATGATGTAGGTAATAGTAGCGGCATAAATAAAGGAAAAGGTAAGGTAAACACCGACGATGATTTTGTAGAAGGTGCGCCATTGAACACTTGTAAGAAGAGAAGTGTAATCGATGATGGTAAAGGGAAGACAATGATTAATCAAGAGAAGAATAAAAAAACCGCTGGTGTTGATAGAGAATCTGGAGGCCGGTTGAAGGGTTATAAACCTAACCAACCCGATGGTGAAGTATTGGAAGGTACTGTTTTTACTACAGCCACTAACTTGATTTCATGTAATGATTTTGTGATTTGTCAATTGCCGATGGTGTGTAAAAAGCAATTGTGATTATCTTAGTTTTATGATTCTGTGAGACATGATCTAAATGCATAAATATGGAGGTAGGGATGAGTGCAGTAATGGAATTGTGTGCTGCAATGAAAAATGCTTCCAGATAATGTCGGTGTGTGAGTAATATTGGTGGGTTACATGTAAACGTCTATATAACAAAGTGGTGGTGTATACGTGTAATTGATGGGTTAACTGAACTATCTGATGGGTTTTAGTCTATATTCAGTTATTACTCAACAAATAAACACATTGCAGTATGCCTACCTTAAGCTGTGATTGTAGATGAATGAAAAAGTGGCTTCAAACGTGGATATAATAATAAATTTACCATAAGTAATAGCTATTATCATGGGATATTATTTGATGGGCGATAAAAAAGGAATATGTTACTAATTAATAAATATTGCAGGATCTATTAGTATCAATTAATATAGGGGGTATCGATGGTATAAGTTTAAAAAAAAAAAGAACACTCATGGAGGAGGGGGAATTTCCTAGACTATATAGATGTGGGTTATTTGGTTTTTTGGACTTAATTAAATATTATCTCTTTCTACCAATTTTTTGTTTACTAAATCAGCATAGCATGTGGCAATCTTTCAAGAAAAGATGAACAATTCTTGAATGGACATAAGATAAGTTAGTTAATCGTCAACTGCGGAAATGGGTCGGGTCTGATCTTAACTATGTGCATGACTCCATGTGGAAGATTGTTCTTCGGTTAGGATTTTTTTCCGGTCATATCCTTTGGGTTAAGGATGAGTTAGGCCATTTTCCATTAAGCTACAAATACGTAATTCACGGGAGGTAACTCATGGTATGATTTTTTTTTTCTTTTAGATAATGATTCAAAAAGTTGAACCTTTATTTAATTATAAAATTATTAAGTTATAAAGACTAAATACCTAAAATTTAATTTTTAATTTATGCGGTAGAAATTGCCATTTAGGTGCGTTTAGGCGCCGCCTAGTCATCAACTCCCCCTTTAGCCGCTTAAGTCTAATAAAAATGCTAGGTGTTTTTGCCTAGCGTCTTAGTCACCGTGGAAGAGACGCCTAGCCCGCTCAGGCGCCGATTAATGGTAAAAAATGGCCGCCTAGGTACTCCTTATATTTTTCTTACTCTCAAAAATTCTTGAATTGATATTATAGCTCTAGTTTTAGTATTTTTATATTTATTATAGTGTTGTTAGATGAATTTTATGATTTAAATAGTTAAAATTATTATTATTATTACATATATATTACTAATATATAAAATTAAATATCGGTATTCAAAACCACGTAATCCCGCCTAGGTCCCGCGTTATCCCACCTAGTCGTTAGGCCCCGGTCGACCGCCTAGGCCGCAGAACCGGAATCTACACCATAACTTTTAATAAGTCCATTATTTTTCCCTCTTCTAAACGGTCCAAAATATTTCACGTATTTTAAGATTTCTCTTTATTTTTAATTGAATATTGTTTTTATTCTATCGTGTGATATATTTCTTAAATTATCAACTCAACCAAAAGTTCGAACCGTTAGGAAAATACATTATATTAATTAGATTTACACTCCAGCAATATTAGTAAAGGAAATCATAATTTAAGAAAGACATCATTTATTGAATGCAATTATCCTTAGCTACAAATTGCTAACCCAACTCTTGATTTTTAGATAAATTATTCATTTTATTAAGGAAGAGATATCAATCATAGATATCTTTCACTCCATTGTGCTTAGGTTCTCTGTTTCAACAGTTACAATCTATAGAATTCAAGTTTTTCAAAAAAAAAATCCAAACTAGCTGTGCTCATGTAATTCATTCGCAAGATTAGAATGTTATTTTTACTCAACTTTTTTATTTTATTTTAGAAATAACTTATTTTTTGAATACATGCGATTATGTTCATGTTTGTTGTTAGAATATGTTAAAAAAAGATTTTGAGCATAATCATTTGTATATCATTATGCATTTCATGGTTTATCTAATATTGGCATACTTAGTAATTTATTGCTCGCATGATACAACCATGTAACTTGTTGTGTTAGTTTATGGGATGTGATATGAGGAAGCAATGAAATTGTTTATCCATGAGTTTTGGATTGTTTGTATACCATTATTGAGTGTTTAATGGGTTAACTCTTTATAATATTTCTCTACAAATAGTTAGAATGTCTCCTATGTTTCTTTGACACACATCACACACTCTTTACTTACTTTGTTGCAATATTACTACACACTGTATATAAATAAGGAGTTTGTCTTGATTATGTTATCCCTTTTTTTCAATCAAAGATTTGGATTGAAATGTACTTGTCATGTTTCGATTCACCAACGAAAAAATATTAAGATTTTTCTGATATTTTGATTCATTTGATTTTATTAAGAATGACGTTAGGATCACATGACCCGTTCTGGATGGTAAGAAAGTCGAATACTTTTACTCAATTAGGGAGCATAGGAACTGCAAATGGTTAATGAGTGATATTTTTACAACTATCATATGGTTGGTGTAACACAATCGCGTGGCTGAATTCGAAATACTGATTTGTGTACAAACTAATCCAGTTTCATTCATTTAATAATCTACTTGTTTATCGTTTATTTAGTTTTATGACAACATTTAATTTTTTACATGTCTAATAAGTGGAACGAATATGTACCACATGAAAGCATACTTCCTTTCTTATGTTATTTTGATTCAAGAAGCGATTATTTTATGTTTTTGTTAACAAATATGCCGGTTCTATGTTTGTAGTAACTGCACACATTTTTGGAATCCTTGTTCAACCATCGAAACATCTGACAAAACCGAATATGTTTTGGTGATAAACATTCCCACGCCCTTACCGTTAAAACTCAAACACTTTTGTTGTTGAAAATTAGTACACTTTACAAAAATCTCATCTTTCACTTTGCAGCCCATTTATTTAAAAAAACACGCCATTCTTTTTTAATTAACATTCCATCAGGTTTCTTAACAAGTGGAACCATATGTTTTGCTTATCCAGTGAAATACATTGAGACACCATCTTTTTAGAAAATAAAACCCACCATGCTTTCTGCAACACACCATACACAATACATTGGAACTTCTGTCTTACAAATATGGTTACAAAGCAAATCTCACACCATATTTTTACAAGTGCACGCCAATATTCTTGACCTGGAATATCATCATAGTCAATATTGTAGTAAAACCTCAATGCAATACACAGTCATCCTATTTTTTAACCACACAAAACCCAACATATTTTCTAAGATACACAAACACAAAACACTTAGGCATTAATCCATCAAAGAGTTTAGCAAAAACCTGCAACAATTTCTTGATGAAAAAAATGTGTCACAACACCAAATGCAGTCTAGTTACAAATCCATACAGCCAAAACACAATCATTCGTTAAAGTTTAAAATCTGTAAAAAAAACACAATCGTTATCCAAAGAATAACGCTTAATAATCTCATAAATGTACTTCCCGCCCTTCTTAAATCCCTCATTTTTGTTTTTCGTGTAATATATTCCACAAATCAGCAGGTAGAAAAGCAAATCTTTACATGAAAGGACATTCTCATCTGTAACCCTCGTGCAACCTAAAACTGCTACAACGGACTCGAACGTTGGTAATGAATTTTCTCAATATCTGAAACAAAGAAACCAATTAAATACCATCCAAAATAGTCTAACTATGCATATATTTTATACGTTACATATTTTCTAAGCTCAAACACACATCCAATATATTATCTTGATAAACCATCATTTAATAATTTTCATCTTCTTGTATTAAATTCGTTGTTAGAGAATTCCATATTAGCACTTTAGTTACACAACTAACAACAAACCATACTAACACACCACTGATTTACTATTTATAACCTATCAGAAACAAAAAATAAACCCATGGTAGCCACCCATACCATGTTATTACCCTTACCATTTATAACACATATAAAAGCAAAAAATATAACCCAGATGCTCAACCACCCCATTTTATTAATAAATCACACCCAGAACATGGTAGTTCACTAAACCTAGGGATCTTATGCAAGTGATATTAACCTACACATGTCCACGACCATGGACTTCATAATCTACACGATTTACATACAACATATAACTAACACCATTGATTTTTTAAATACAAGCCATCACAATTAAAGAATGACAGTCGTTCCACTAATTATATTCACCCGAAACATATTCTTCATCCTTACCTAATAAACGCAAGGGAATAATCAACACATAAAGTCAAAAAATAGTTTCAACCTTTTGCTTCCTTAGTCGCCTTTTGCTTCAATGGAGTTTTCGCCATTTTCCTGCTATTGCTCACCAAACAATTATCGTCTCCACACAAAACCTTACTAGATTGACTCACTATTTCTGGATAGACAGTTAGATTTCATGTGTGTAATTAGATTATTTTTTGTTTGATTTTAAAAAAAATCACCATATCTGGAACAAATGAACTAATTACATACCATCCAAAATGTTTTATGCACACATAGTATTGATACATTGCAAAAAAAAACAAGAGCTCTAATAACTCAACATGTTCTACTTATAACATCTGACATTTTCGAAACGACATAAATTAACAATAATCTATAGCAGACCATCTTTTAGTAATTATCAACACATAATTGTTTCCAAACCCCAAAATATTTTCATGTAAACTATAGCAGACCATCAGTTAGTAATAATTAGATTATGATATAGGGAACTATTTCCAAACCAAACATATTTTCACATAATCAATTGCGGACCATCGCTTAATTATATTCAGTTTATGGGATGTAATTACAATGTGGTAGTATTCCATATAGCCGCTTTAGTTAAACTACTCCATACAGCCGTCCTATATGACTCAAGTATTTCTATTTTATGCATTTCAGTTAAAAAACTTTAGTATTCCTATTTTATGCATTTTACCACTAACGTCACTATATCTGTCTTATATGCATTTAACCAATAACATCACTATAGTCGTTATATATGATCAAGTATTTCTATTTTATGCATTTCAATTAAGCAACTTTAGTATTCCTATTTTTTGCATTTTATCACTAAAATCACTATAGCAGTCCTATATGCAATTTATCTCAAATATCACTATGAATGAATTTTACAACTAACATCCCTATAGATTATCCTATTGTGCGCTACCCATTAAAATAGACAAGTAATTAGCATTTAACATCATGGAATGCTCTCTTTACCAAATCCTGTAACACACACATACCATTGGATTACTCATTTAAACAATCAACACTAAATATAAAAATAATACCGGTGTATTAATCAACCAAACGAACCCTCTACCATAATCTTAGCCTCTACCAAAACACTCGATT
This sequence comes from Nemophila menziesii, assembly GCA_029959085.1. Classification (NCBI taxonomy): domain Eukaryota; kingdom Viridiplantae; phylum Streptophyta; class Magnoliopsida; order Boraginales; family Hydrophyllaceae; genus Nemophila; species Nemophila menziesii. Next base: position 260,543 of record JARWIR010000115.1, read on the forward strand.
GTATAATCGACATGTAAAAACTACTAACGTTTGGATTCTTTCGTTGTACGCTTCTTCACTGGATTTTTTACCATTTTTTCTTCTTTGCCCGCCAAACAATGATCGACCCAACAAAAAACTTAGTTTGATAATTGAAATTTTTCTAGAATGCAAGCGTGATTATTGGGATAGAACTGGATTTTGTTTCCTTTTGAATTCCAAACGAAATGAACGGGTTTGTATGTGTGAGCAAGACTTTACAGCTTTTAGTGGGGTGTGTGATTACAGACACTCCAATTAGCACGGGCACGTTAAACAAAGAGAGTGGGACTTTGAGTCATAAATTTGGGTTGGACCCTTTGGGCCAAAGTTGGTAGGTTGTGGAACTCTTAGGTAACTAACCCTATTTTTTAAGTTCTATTAATTTTTCTTTCTTAAAAAATAAAAATAATTTACATTAAATTGGATTACCTATTATACTTCTACTCAATAAAGTCAAATTAAAAATACCAGAAAACACATTTCGATTTCGGAGGGATTCTTTCCATAATAATTTTCAAAATTTAAGTAGCAAACTCGCCAGATTTTTTTCCAATGTAAACACATAACCAGTTGAATTTAAACAACTATCGTACTCGAGAACGCAATCCATTTGAGGTTAGCTCAACTGGTTAGAGAATTGGTTATCCTTTTAAATGGTACAAGTTCGAAACGAGTCAATAGCCCCGAATTCAAAATGACTCTCCAATATATTAAAAACAAATACTTTAAAACACAACACATCCGAAATTGATATACATTCCACCAATAGAACACAACCCATGTCAACATTTGAAAAAAAAGTGTATGCCCACATTAGGTCCATTGATATTAGAAAGCAACTCGTTCAAATTAAAAACATAACTTATTTATTTTAAAAAACTATCGTAATTATCATGAACACAACTCATTCAAACCTAATTTACAAACTAACAATATTACACGAACAACCTACCGTCTTATAAAAACAAACCATTAATATGAAACACGTGATATTATAACATTAATAATTACAAAACAAATAATACTACGTAGTCTAACACAACACGCATTTTAACAAACAACTACTAGTCTTTCCAACTTTTACTTTTGAATTTCGTTCTTCAGCCTCCAAATTTTTCCCTAGCTGTAAATATATTTTGCGTAGTGTATCCTTTGTTTAGAACGTACGCGATCATCTTTTCCCTAAATTCATTTACTCAAGTGCCCTTGTAATCTGCTTGCACAGGATCACCCTTCAACAGTTTTTGACCATTGAGTGTTGTATAAAACCTTGTATTGTTCATCTTGTATTTCTAAGGGGTACACCTTATGTGTTCAGTTTGCATCAGTTCTTGTATTGGTTATGCATTATTGTGATAGAACATATTCAAGATGCACAATTTTTTTCTCTAGAATACGATTGATTACAATGACAATACAACCCACTCACAACAAAAAACTAACACATACACCGCTAACCATCCAAGATTCAAAAGATTCATAAACATGCACCAGAAACTAGAAATAATCCGATGATAATACGCATTTGGCCAAAATTTGCATACCATTTTTACTTTTAACGGGGTTGCTTGGTTCCTTATTTTTTTCAACCTCCAAATCAGATTTTGATCTCTTGGTTGTGTTTATTTTTTAGAACAAATATAATTTTATTAATATTCTTGATTTTTTTTTCGTGAATTTTTTTAGTAGGTTGTGCGTTTGTTGCCTTATGAGTTGTTGGTCAAATAGGTTTTACCTAAGTGTTGACTGGATTGAGATGGGTTAATTAATACATTTATCTAAATGTAAAGACTAACATAATATGATAACTTGGTAAAAAAAATTTTGAAATTCAATAAGAAATTGAGTAATAAAATTTTGGAGAAAATAAATAAATGAATATTTTATATGTTTATATATAATTAATGTGAGAAAAAAAATTAATTTTTGTGTGTCTGTTTTTTTTTCTTTTTTTGAATAGTTTTGTCGTTGTATAATGAAAGTTGAACCCAAAAAATGTAAAACGCCAATATGTTGTCTATATATCCTGAATAAATCAACGCCAATCAAAATATTAACAGGTAAATTTTTTTATTAATTGATTATTTATATTTCTTTTTTCTTATTAATTATAACATTTATTTATTTTATAAAATTAATAACACATCATAAGGTCACTTGAGTTTTTTTTAACTTGGACGGTTCAGATCAGTTCGCCTGAGTTTTTAATGAGACGAGTGGGAGTAATAAGTTTCTGAATGCCTTGTAAAACACATGTAGCTCCAGCAAATGATATCTTAGTCTTATTTTGACAGAATATTGAGGTGGACTTTGCATGCCAACTATTTTGGATTTTGAATTTTGAATTTTTTTAGTCAATACGCCTAATAATAAGATAAAAAGGTAAATAAATCATATTTTAAGTTTTCATATTTCTTTATATATCCTTTTCTACTTATGGAAACAAGTTCATACAAGTTAAAAATCCACGATAAATCTATGAAGGCATGACGCTAATACAAACCAAACAGAATTGGAAAAGGTGCACATCTTTATTTCCTGTATACCCCTTTCCTTAGAAGGTAAAGCCAATTCTCTATATTTTTCTTTTTCAATATTTTTCATGAATTAAGTTTTTTTAACCATTTGAGGACGCTTAAAATAGTGTTAATTCTTTCCCTATACCTATCCATCTCTTCATTTCCTTCTAAATACTCCTTGTAAATGCACATTCAAAGAATAAGTGCTTATCTGACTAAAAATATTTACCACACAACTCACAAAGTGTATCTAGCGCCATATAAATCATCATATCCTTTGTTCAAAATTTCTCTTATATTGTCATCCATATAATGATTGCATATTTAGAACAACACGTGAGTCTTCATAGAATATTTTCCAAATTTTAGGAAAACATTGACATATGTAAATATCATAATGTTTCTTATACAAGGAAAGAAACTCACCACTATGAGGTTCATTTGCAATGGGAGGAACATTTTGAGGTGGAGAACCAATGTGCAAGAACTTTTTTCTGCCTTCATATCCTACTAAAACATCGACTTCTTCTTTTAATTCCCAAAGTTGTACGAATAGCGGCGAGCCCACTTTCTCACTTGTCACAAGCAAAAACCCTTGTTTTTCAAATATTTCTCGTGTACCCACTTAATCCAAAGCGAGTTCTTTTAGCAACAATCTTCCACAATTTCTTCATAAGTAGTGATTTACTCCAAGCCCCAAGATCTTGAAGGCCAAGTTCACCTTCTTCTTTCAGAGTGGTTAGAGTTCTCCACTTGACTTGCAGAGATTTCCCATCTCGGTAGAAGTTTCTACAAATACTCATGATCATATCCTGCATAAACCGATACAAGAAATATCGACAACCAAAAACGAACAACCCTTTGAAGCATCGATCTAATGAGATCCAATCGACATGTATAGGAAAGAGATGGGGTATTGTATAGGAAAGAGATGGGGCATTGTATAGGAAAGAGAGGGAGCATTCAAAATCCAACTTAACTTTTGAACTTATAAATAAGAGGTTTATAATCTCTTGTTTGGTAAATGTTACTATGCGGGGTAAAACCACCTTATATTTCAATATGGGACCATGTTCCTCGAATTTATATAATTTTTTTTATTATTATAAAAAATTTAATAAATGCAATTTTTTTGATTTTTTTTATTCTCTTAACTTTCTAATTTAATCTTATATATATATATATATATATATTGCTTTTTCTATAATGAAATATATTCTATAATTGAGATCACGGACAAAAAATAAAGATAAAGAATCAAGAAACGAAAAGAATACCAATATACGTGGATAACTGAAAATGGGGAAAAAAATTACAAGTGAAGGAGAGATTTCACTATAAAAATTGATTTTTTTTTGTTGGACATTATATAAAAATTGATTATAAAGAAGATTTAGTTGTTACTATTTTTACTAAACATGTAAATTAATAACTTATCCAATATACCTTATATATACATAGAAAGAATACTAATGTTAATAACTTATCAAGGGCCTTGTTATTTCTTCAGCACTTAAAGGGAGGTATAAGGTTTGAATCCCCCCTAAAGGGTGTGAAGTGAGAGGTACAAGGTTCGAACCCCTCCCTGGACATGGGTAGCCTAGTTCTGATTTACCTGGGATATGCATAAGGAGGCTTGCATATTCTCGTGGGATTAGTCACGGTGCGTGCAAGTTGTCCGGACCATTCACATACCAAAAAGAAATGTGACAAGTTTTATGGGAATACGGGTGATACACTTTAACCATTATTTTATATAATATAGAAATTAATAGTGTAATTTAATTAAAAAATATTAATATCACAACCTAAAGTGTAGTTATGCATAATACAAGGACCTTACGATGTAATTTTTGCATAACATAAGGGATATAAGTGCAATTAAGTTGAAAACATTTCAATGTCATTGCTCTTGAAACATATTGTCCCTTTAAATAGAAAATCTTGGCCATGCATAGTTTAATGTACATATCTAAAATCAATGCTTTGAGGCCATTGCAATTGAGGCTATTGCTCGTGTTGTGGGTTTAAGCTTAATGTTATGTTAGTAGTTATCTTTTAGGTTGGCCATTGTACCTTGTTTTCTTCTTACGGCATTTTCCTCACCCCCTTAAACTAATTCTATGTTCGGGACATTGACTAATTCTTTTTGGGGTATGCTTTAGCCATTACATATATGAGTTGATCTAGTGAATCATAATTCCCACAACAAGTTATGCAATTCATTATATTTAGTAATTATCTCATTTACTATTTGATATATAGGGTCAGATGTGGGGGTTTCATAGGCCCCAGACATCGCAGATTTTTTGAGAAAAAAATCTGTGACAAAATAGACTTTCGCCCCAAGCCTAAATCATCACCCCTTCCCCCACACACCTCTTACACACCTACCCGCCACTCACACCCAAGCCTAAACTAATCACCCATTTCCCCCACCCTCTCTCTCTCTCTCTCTCTCTCTCTCTCTCTCTCTTCTCTCTCTCTCTCTCTCTCTCTCTCTCTCTCTCTCTCTCTCTCTCTCTCTCTCTCTCTCCCTCCCTCCCTCCCTCCCTCCCTCCCTCCCTCCCTCCCTCCCTCCCTCCCTCCCTCCCTCCCTCCCTCCCTCCCTCTCTCTCTCTCTCTCTCTCTCTCTCTCTCTCTCTCTCTCTCTCTCTCTCTCTCCTCTCTCTTCTCCTCTCTCTCTCTCTCTCTCTCCTCTCCTCTCTCTCTCTCTCTCTCTCTCTCTCTCTCTCTCTCTCTCTCTCTCTCTCTCTCTCCTCCCTCCCTCTCTCTCTCCCTCTCCCCCTCCCCCTCCCCCTCCCCCCTCCCCCCTCCCCCTCCCCCTCCCCCTCCCCCTCCCCCTCCCCCTCTCCCCTCTCCCTCTCTCTCTCTCTCTCTCTCTCTCTCTCTCTCTCTTCCTCTCTCTCTCTCTCTATCTCTCTCTCTCTCCCTCCCTCCCTCCCTCCCTCCCCCTCTCACTCACTCTCTCTCCATCCCTCCCTCTCTCTCTCTCTCTCTCTCTCACACACACACACCTACCTACTGACTCACACCCAAACCTAAAATTAACTCCCCTTCCCCCACACACCTCTCACACACACCTACCCACCCCACTCTTACTCAAGCCAAAAAATTCAGACCCCCAAACCCTCTTAGAACTAGATTTACTAGATAAAAACTAGAGCTACCTCGCGCCTCGTACTTTAAACTGATTGTTCTAGTCTTTTTCCCCGTAATCTAATCCTAGATCCGCCATATATATAGGGGTGGATCCAGAAACTAAATCGAGGGGGGCTTGAAATATATGGGAGTTTGGGGGTCCAACGTTTTTTTGGAATTTTTAAAAGGTAAAAATTGGATACATAAACATATAACTAGCAATGCCAAAATACAAATATGAGAATCCAACACTATTAGGTTACTCGTCTCTATAATGGACCGAGCCTACCCGTTTCTAGTTACCCATAGATATGTAAACCAACACCATTGTATACACTGAATTTATATAGTATCATTAGTATTATATTAATATATCATATGTTATATTAATATTCTAATTTATAAATATGAGAAATAATTTATTTATAAAAATTTAATATTTTAATTTATTAGAGTAATGTAGATAATAAATTAAAAAGTAATACTTTCATCAACTCAAAATAGAGATTTGTATAAAAAATTGCAATATTTTATAAGTCGGTCTTATGAAAATTGATAAATTTATAATTGAAATCTTGTAAATTACTCCCTCCGTTCATCAATGTTTGTCACAATTTCTAAAAGTAGATGTCCACAAAAGGTTGTCGTAATATTTATCAATTTTATCCCTATTTAATATTCACAAGGTTATCCTCATTAAATTCATACTTAGTTGGTTGAGGGTAGTTTAGTAAAAAATAGAAGGAATTAATTGTTTTTTTTTAATCTGTGTGAAAAAAAGTATGACAAACATTAATGGACGGAGGGAGTAAAGAACAAGGTTTTTTCACGCTAAACTATGAGCATAAAGTTGAAGTCTTATTCTTATTTTAAATTGAACTTATTTTTGATCAAGTCTTGTTTAAATTTATTTTAGAAATGATTTCCAATTATATGTATATTTATGGAAAAAAAACAAATACTAATATTCAAACACTTAACCTCTAGGTTAAATTCTAATATGTATATATCCTAAACAACTAAGACACAATAACTTGTGTGTATTTTAGAGTTAGGGATGTAAATGAACCAAACCGCTCGCGAGCAGCTCGAGCTTCGCTCTAAAAAAAAACTCGTTCGAATCGGCTTGAATATAAACAAGTTCAAACTCAAGTTTCATTTTGAACTCATTAAGTAAAAAAGCATGCTCGAACTCGTTTGCTAACGCTCGTTTATATTTATGAATTATAAATTAATATATTATCTACTTATAAATATATTATTAAACTTTCTATATCAAGTCGGATAATTTTTTTTCTTTAGACTTTTATATTTTCATTAATATTACGCTTCATATTTCATACCACACACTCCATCAAATACCAACCATTCATGAAAATCACGTTTCAACCATAAACAAGCAAATTGTTCACGAGCAATTCGAGCCTCGGCTCTAAAAAAAACTTTGTTCTAAGTTAAACAAACAACTTTAACATTTTTGACTTGGATCATTAAAAGCTCGGCTCGAGAATTTAAACAAACAAGCATGCACATTTA